>JH814851.1:0-10517 GCA_000296255.1 Omphalotus olearius VT 653.13
AAATCATTGTAGTGTATTGACAGGGGGCCTATTGTACCTCGGCCTCAACTTTTTGAAGCGTTGTCTGAGTTAGTTGCAGGTTAGTTATCACTTGAATAAAATTTGAAACATAACCACTGCCAGGGGGCTCAAACTCAGCTTGCACCAGTTCCCAAGCTCCCTCTCCGAGATTTTCAAGACCCACTCAACGACGGAATGTTGCCCTCGACTCAACTGTCTCTTTGTCTCGCCTCTGTCCTCATTCCAAACTTTGGGTGGCGTATTTCAGGCTCCTTGTACATGCTCCTTTCAAGACATCATGAAAGCCGGCTCAAGATCTTCTCATGGACTTCAAATGGCAACAGTCAAAAGTACAAGATTCACCTGAAGACCGCAATGGCTCTCGGCTATAACAAATCCATCATATTTCCTTGTATCAGGCTGATCTAAGTTTGCTGCCTCGCTGTCTCCCATTATTTCTGCTAGGGTTGACGATGATGGGCATGTGTTGGGACAAGGGTAGTTTGAACTAGAATGTATATGTACAATGAAAGAATATGCGTCTATTCACAGATTTTGGGGTATACACCTGAGCAGGAAGGTGACATCGGAACTACGATCGGAACGATATGCAAAGGAATGGGGCCGGTCTCAATGGAACCTGGCCCCAATGGCCTCTCGGCTTCAAACTCCACAACTAATAACTTGTCTGTGGATCTTTGAACCTGTCCCAGACCTATCAGAGTCCGACTAAGTCGAATAGAAGAACCGGCCGGCTGTGATAGGAGTATTCTGAGATGGAGGTCCCGCTGTCATGAAAGGAATTTATCAGTCAGTCTTCCACCATCTACGGAGCCAAATGACTTACATATGTACCTGTCCAGAATGCACGACGATAGTGTTTGGTCGTGAACAGCCTGTATGAAGGATTGAATCTGAAGAGGTGCGAAATAGTTTCAATTACCGTTCCAGGTTGACAAATCGGACGTTTGTCCCGTTCACATAGCCTCGCGAAAACTCGGTCCTGTAGCTCATCTATTTCAACGGTATGCTTGAAATAGAAATATCAACACGTTTTTGAAGAGTATCTCAGTCGCTTTCAGCCTCTGCTTCTTCCTCTTCCTCCGCTTCGTCCTCCGCTTCGTCCTCGTCCTCGTCCTCGTCCTCGCTCTCGTCCTCCTCTTCGTCTTCACTGCCGTCAACCCCGCTCCAAACTTCTTCCTCCTCTTCCTCCTCCTCTTCTTCCTTATCAGTCCTCTTCCTCTTCCCGTTTACACTGTCACCTTCATTCACCGCCTCACCATCCGCCAAAGTGACACAAGTTAACCTCGTCCCTTTCGTATCATACTCTGCTACCGGTGAAATCTCTACAATCCGTTTATCATCCACAGGGAGTAGTGCGGATAAATCGTATATGTGGATCTTGCCATCGGAAGATACAGTCGACACAATCGTCGTGGATGGCCGCGTGTTTGTTTTCGCGTCCGTTTGTAAGGTCGAGGGCAGAGCGATGGAGAGTGTTTGGATCGCTTTGATTCTACAGTGTGCAATTCGATTAGTATTCCAAGGAACCCAAGAATGAAAAGAACTGACCGATTTGTATGGCCTACCATCTCAGCTATGACCTTTGGTGTTTTTTCTGGGTTGGTAGATACAGTGTATATCGATAGCTTTTTGTCTTCTGCTCCTGCGAAGAGGAGTTCCTCTGCCTCGTCGGTGTTGTCGGTGGCATCGCCGCAGTCAGGGCTTTTGACGCGCTTGCAGAATTTTACGTCGTGTAGACGTGAAGGGTGGTTGATGGTGTGTATGAGGACCACATCCTGGAGGAAGATACCAGGGTATGGTGATGATTAGAACGGGGAAAGTACACATAGGGAATGAACATACGGTTGTATACACATCTATCGTAGATCCTGACTGGACGGCAAATAACGACCCGGTGGTTGACCAACGTACGATCTCTCCCTCTGCAAAAGCAAAAGCACATCAATACATCAGAAACAGCAATACGAGAAGAAAAAAAAAAAAAGCATGAATCAACTAACCTTTACCCAACTTCGTACTTGCAACTCCCTTCCCGCGCATCAAATCCCACATCCTTAACGTCCTATCTTTACCAACACTCAGCGCGACTTTACCCGACGGGTGTACAGAGACCGAGTTGATGCGCCCTTTGTGGCCCTTTAGAGCGCGCAGAACGGACCAGTCACGAGCGTGAAAGATACATAGCGTTCCGTCTTCTGATGCGGAGAGTAGATGAGAGCGGGAGGGGAATAAGAGGTGTGTGATGGACCCTGGTGAGTGAAATGCTGTAAACTCCACGAAAACGAAAGGAAAGAAAGGATTTACTGACCTTCATGATGCATCAACCCACCAATCTCCTTCCTCCTCCTCAAATCCCAAACCTTTACAATCTCATCCGCGCTCCCCGTCGCAAGCCACTTTCCCCCACTCGGAGAAGCAGCAACGGCTTTTATACACGACACATGCGCGGGGAATATGAATATCGGTTTCAAGTCGAATATCACTGTGCCCTCGTTGTCTTCAGAAAGGGAGGTGGATCCTTCCAGGCCATAAAGCAACTTCTCATACGACCCCGCGATGACTTTGAATGTCCGAGGTAGAGAGGACGTCCCTTCCGATGGAGATGAAGATATCTCTTCGTCCTTTCCCTGCTGAACTTTTTGTTTCCCTTTGCTTTTGGCTGAGAGAGTCGTGTTTGGTGTTTCATTGACAACGCTCCGTGCGTCTGCATTCGCAGCTGCAGAGGTTAGTTTAGATTTTTGCTCTGGCCGTGGAGAGCTTTTTATCCTGAATTTGGTAGACTTGGTAGATTTTGTTGGTGCTGGTGCTTCTATACGAGCTTTTTTTGTGGATCTGGGGACGTGAACATCGGCTTGAGCAGTTTTTCTAGACAGACTTTGTTTTGCCATGGATGGATGAAAGAAGGAGAGGTCGTCCCGGAATACATATTTTCAGGTGGCTGCGACGAAAATCTTTGACCTATTCGTATCAAACTTAGAAGGAAGTTTCAGAGGGGCTTGGTACTTTACAGTTGCACTCTTATAATTTAACAAAAAAAAGACATGGACAGAGAAGACCACAAAATAAACTGCCCCAGAGAGGCTCGAACTCTCGACCTTCCGATTGTATTCTAACAGTCGGACGCTGTAACCAACTCAGCCATGGGGCAGACATTAAGCAGGGCTTTACATTAAATTGATACCTACAATGGGATTAGTCGCACGTACCCAGCATCGGCCGCGAAGTCGCTCACTGCTCAGTAACAATCCACATTCATCAAGTCAGCCTTTTCTCAGCTTGGCAATGGCCTTCAAGACATATATATTTGCCTTCGATGTTTTTGGTCAAGCACAAAGACTTTTAACACCGCCTTTTCACACCAGGTCGGAGTCACGGGTACATATGCACCCAGCCTGAGGGCTCTCAGATTCATTGCCTGCAGTTGAATGAAGATTCTAGGAAAATTCAAAGCTAGCTAGCTCGCCTTACCGGATATCCGGTCCGAGTGTCTACGGACCGAGGCGAGATGTAGGTCGAAGGTGATCATAAGACTGTTCAAAGAGCTGCTTTTAAGAGATATCTCTCCTCTAGGTTAACTCATCTTACCTTTAGGTATAAACCCACGGCCCCACACGAGTTGACTGAGAGCCAGAACCATGCCCAAGGTGTTCCCTACAATTGTGAAAGTTGAGACTTTCATTGTGTCCCAGGCTGGAGATGGAGGGGATTATCATAGACAGAAGGTACGTCTGAGCTTCGTTTATGAAAGATAAGGTTGATTTTTGACTTCCATTCCATAGAAAGGACATTGGATCATCGACGTGAGTTAAAACCGTCGACTAGGTATACAGCGCGAAGATTTCTCATGTATACAACGTCTTCAGACTCCAATCAGTAACCCTATGTCAGGCTACGAACAATACCGTCATTCCCGAACAAGCTGGGGAATCGGTGTTCTAGGCTCTCTCGTCGTAGTCGTCACCGCCTCAGACGGTACACAGTAAGTTTCCTTCCCCCTCATCCAACTAATCCTTTAACACACAACACAGAGGCTTCTCAACTGGCTTTGGCGGCCCCCCAGCATGCTGGCTCATCACAGAACACTTCACTCGATTTGTCGTAGGGTCCGACCCGCGGGATACGAATCGTATCTGGGATCAGCTCTTCCGCGCGAGTATGTTCTACGGACGAAAGGGTATCACTCTTGCTGCGATTAGCGTTGTCGACCTCGCTATTTGGGATTTGTTGGGTAAATTGAGAGACGAACCGGTTTACGTGCGTTCATTGCAGTCTCATTTACTCCCCTTTAGCATAACGTTTTGATGGGTAGAAACTCATCGGGGGAAGGACAAAAGACAAGATTGCGTTTTATTGTACTGGGTAAGTCGTTCATCGTAGCCTGTTTTATTATTATTATCGTACTTATTTGGGTTTTGCTTCAAGCCCTCTTCCGACTGAAATCCGTCGAATGGGATTCTGGGGCGCCAAAGTCCCTTTGCCGTATAGCCCACTAGACGGATTCGACAGTATGCGTCGGAATCTTGACTTTCTCAAGGCACACCGAGAGAAAGTCGGGCCTGATTATCCCATCATGGTTGATTGCGTGAGTGATAGACTTATAGCCTTCTGAGCTATCTAAATGCTGATCATCATGTGCCTACTCACAGTATATGTCTCTTAACGTTCAATACGCTATTGAGATTGCTCAGAAGGCTATTGATGAAGGTATCAATATTAATTGGTGGGAAGAGGTGAGTAGTCGTTTGCAGAGGACAGTCGTTCCTGTATTCAAATCAAGGCCACTAGGTTCTTCATCCGGATGACTTTGACGGCCACAAACTGCTCAAGAGCGCATTACCTCAGGTCAAATGGACTACAGGAGAACACGAATACAGTCGGTATGGGTTCCGCAAGTTGATTGAAGGTCGTGCGGTAGATATTATTCAACCGGATGTGATGTGGATGGGTGGGATGACGGAAGTAAGTTGAAGTGGCGAAGTCGTATCTTGAATGTTTGTTCT
This sequence comes from Omphalotus olearius VT 653.13, assembly GCA_000296255.1. Classification (NCBI taxonomy): domain Eukaryota; kingdom Fungi; phylum Basidiomycota; class Agaricomycetes; order Agaricales; family Omphalotaceae; genus Omphalotus; species Omphalotus olearius. The sequence continues at coordinate 5,025 of JH814851.1, forward strand.
GATATTAGTGTTTTCGAAGCTGCTCAAGATGAGCGCGATGGCGAGCGCGTATGATATTCCGGTCGTACCGCATGGAAGTGGACCGTAGTAAGTAGTTTCAGAACTGATAGATGAGGAAGTTGCCTGACCGCTATCGTTTTTGTACTGCAGTTCCTATCACTTCGTCATGTCTCAACCACATAGCCCGTTCTGCGAATGTAAGCCTTTCAAATATCCTCCACCGCATATACGGAAATACTTACTACGTCTGTTTTTTATGATAGACATCGCAAACTCTCCCGACGGCAAGAGCATCCTTCCCGTATTCGGCTCGCTCTTCACGAACGAACCGGTCCCGCATGGCGGATCGCTCGACGTCTCCGACGAACCTGGTTTCGGACTTACTCTGAACGCTCAGCTAACGCTGTTGCCTGCGGAGAAGTTCCTTGCGCCGAATCCGGAGAAAGGGCTTGGGATAGCTGATGAAATTGAAGCTGAAGCTGCTAGAAAGGCTTGAGAATTGGTTGATACATAGTAGATTTTTGGCTGAAGGAAGGATATAGACATCCGACTGATACTTAGATCTGTGTGTAGTGTGTATAAATGGTGGTAGATGACTCTGATATGTAGAGTATAGACAATGATTAAATGTGCACTCATTATAGACTGTATATTGAAGTTGGAAGGCAGTTGGAAGGGCGAGGTGATTTACTATAGCTACGCTTGTACCGACAGAATTTGAAATGCATCTCGGGGAATCGCATGCGCCACTTTTAACGTTGAACGCGGACCGAGTCGCACACCACCTGCCATATATCTTATTATTCAATCCGGACTTCATCGAAATTCGTGAGTTTGAGACTGGGAAACTGGCGCAAATTTTGCTCCAGAATATCGTGCGTTGTATCTCGGACGGGCATGGTAGTAGCACAAACCCTATGCATGAGGTTGCAAATCAAGCTCGGGTGCACGTCATCATGGGACAGGACAGGTGAAGATGACTCGGAATTCATGATCGAGCAAATTGGTCTCCTTCGGAAGGTGTCTGTCCGTGAAGCAGATGATCTTGACGAATCGTAGTTTTTGTCTATTCGTCGATGCGTTTTAGTTGTACTTTGTGGAAATGATATTGTCTGTAAGACACTTCAAATTTCACACTATACAGACACAAGTGATCTATTTCAGTTCAAGCAACTGCCATCACCTTGTATCAAACGGTGGGATCCTTGATGTCTACGCTGAAGGGTTCTTGATGAATATGTTGTCGCCCTTGATATTGAGAAAAGAGTACTAAGTAAAAAGAACAAACTCAGATGCCAAGTCATATTCGATGAGGAAATTATATACACTACCTCTGCAAGATAGGCCGATTCGTCATGGTGATAGTTCAAATAGACGAGATTGGGCTATAAGTCAAACAGTTCATCAGACGAGATGTCGAAACAGACGCCGCGGGCGCTGGTGGCGGACCCCATCACAACAACCGACAACTCACCTCTGTCCAGAACGGCCTCAGTCCTGCAGCTTCCAAAGTCTCCCACCATTTCAGAAACCTATCAAACTGGTTGTTCCAAGCGTGGATTTCCAGCTGCATCTGGCCAAAAGGAAGAGGCTTCCCTTGCTCGATATATGACTTCACGAGCGTGGTAAGTGTTTCAAACTCCCAAGTCTCGATGTCGATTTTCAAGAGATCTATATGGGTGTGGCCTACGAAAGCGATCAGCAAAAGAATGAAAGAAGTTGAAATAAATCACCGCCGGAACTGTCAAAGTCAAGACCTAGCGGTGATACATACATACCATTCATGTGCATGAGGGATTCCAGTGTGTGCATCTCCGCACTGTCACCTGATGCCAAGCGATCTGAACCCGCTAGACCATAAGGATAGAAGTTTGTGCGTGACTTTGAGAAACTCTGAATCTCAGGACCGAATGAGTTTACAGAAAAGTCGTAGCCCCATAGCTGACAGTGACGAGTTTCAGAAAGGAGCTGGGCTTCGAACGAGGATTCGCCATTGATACCTGAGCAACGACAGAATAGACGGATCGAATGAGCGCGGTGTTGATATCGAAAGGTGAGCCACTTACCGAAGGAGTAAACGACACAGTTTTTTTTATCTCGCAGACGTGATAACCCACACACCCACTTTCCGCCATCGCCCATGGCACCAATGCGTCGAACCTCATGAGGGCAGTTGTACGCGGCAGGGAAGAAATCCCCTAAGAATAGCGTCAGTTGAACACAGCGGTCTGGTAAATCAATTAAATTTCCACGTACAGACAGTATACGCTGGCCATGGGGACTTATCCTCTGGGTACCTAAAAGAAAATAACACATGTTTCGAAAACTCTGATAGGCGTCACTTCGACTGGCACATACATTTGTACATCCTGTGCAGTTGGTCCAAATTTAAGGATAGCACCCTTTCGCTCCTGAAGTACGCCTTCATATATCGCGTCTGATTCTGCCAAACGTGCTGCAAGCTCGCCAGAGGATATTTGGCGAAAATGCAATGATGTCAAGGACGGTCGGTATTCTGCAGGTAAGAGGAGCAGAAAAGTCGCCAAGAGAGTTATGGCGACGAATATCAAGTAACGAGGATGGTGCCGCCATACGTGAATAAGAGCCATGGCTGACTATTACAGTATATGGCTGGAGAAACCTAGAGAGGTCGATTTTTTTTTCAAGTTCGTTTCGTGACGATCAGAGGTAGGGTTCGAGAATCTGTAAGGAGCCCTGAGGGAGCCTATGTGTGGGGAACTGATGAAAGGGCGACAGCATTGATACAAGATCTCACTTCTAGGTTTGGTCCCGAAGCTGACAGCAGCACCGGGGTTGTTCGCCGCTGAATGTTCCGGTGAGTAAGGACATTCTATAGAATAACAAAGGACTGAGTGATCATCATTTGACAAACGCACCAACATTAAGCATTGCCATACATACGACCGGGTGACTGAAGACAAGGACAGGAGATCAATTGAAGTGAGATAGGATGCTGCAGTTTACCGCGCCTTTTGAATAAATACGGAAACACGTTGCAAAAAAAGCTGTGGGGTTGCCAAGTACACAACGAGCGCGTCTATCTGAAAAACGTGATACTCACGTGCTTGCTAGCAATGAATGACATTGGCTTCAGAACCAAACAAAGTCCAAAAAAGGTAGCGCGTTATTGTTTCGTTCTTATTGTCTTCGCGTCTCTGTCGCGGGGTCGTCTTTATTGTTCTTTATCGTCCTTTTGTTCGCATGCTGCTTATATGCCTGACAATCTTGCGCGCAGATTTCCCTCCTTGGCCAAGTTAGCTAGTCATTTTGGTCTTCTGAGCTATCCTCGTTCCCGTCCATGTCATTCGGCATATCTGCATGTCTTCTTTCTTTTTGTCTGACTCGTTAGGTCCTTACTGGTTTATTGTTAATATCTTCTTAGGAATACGATTTTGGAAGCTCCTGTCTTGCAATTTCCTTTTCTACGGCGAGATAGCTTGGGATTTTCCCTATTTAATCGAATAGAATGAAGGCGAAATGTTCTTCATTCGTCGGACAATCCGCACGTACTTTCTTCCTTTGTGTCTGCGCTCACCCAATTTTCTCGCTATGTTCAACAAATCCTCTAAGAAATCATCTTCCGCCCCTGCCCCCCAACAACAACTTCCTCCGAGTATCGCTCACGAGGTGATGCTCATGCAATTCATGGGTGGAGGGTCACTGGAGAAACATGCGAAACGCATCATGGAACAACAAGCTCGCGAGATGGCGCCCGCTGGGCACCCACACGCACACAGATTGAATAGCTCTCGCGATCACTCTGGCCATGGGAGAAGAAAGAGCAGGCAGGGAAAAGGAGAGCCTCTACCTATCGGCAAAGCCTTCAGAGATGAGCATGGGAACATCTGGTGGGACGAGGATGAGCCTTTGGAATTCAAAGGTTTACTAGCTTCCACTCACGCCATGGAGTCGATGTCTCCGATATCGACGACATTTTCTACATCTTCCGATTACCCTCAGAGACACCGCGTTATGGCGCCTGTTTCGGATACTGCTTATGCTGCGTATCCACATCATATACCCACACCAACGAGGGATGTCCCGTATCCGCATTCCGAGATCAGACGGTCTAGGCAGCACTCAGCATCACATGCACACCATCCTGGTGGATTTGAGGATTCGTTTATGCCTCCTCCCACCGCTTCCTCTCAGACACCACTTTCTCATGCGTGCGCCGTAGCTGGTGTACCTCCGCCTAACGACATGAGGATTAAGAAGACGGGGATGAACTTGAGAGGTAGAGCAAGGGCTTTATTCGGCGGACACTGATCGATTCCCTACAATGTTATAGCCGTCATATTTATTCATACCCCTTACATTCTGAGCTCAGCCTGAGCTTGCATACATTTCGATCTTCACTGGTCTGTAATCATTTCTGTTCAAAGCTTTTGTTTTATTTGCATACGATGTATACACACTGCAACACTAAATTATGGTAGATTGTTCCAGATCATGCTTGATTGTACCTAGCAAACGAATGAAATAACAAGCGAGCGTAAAAGTGGCGAGAAAGTTCTATGCCTGAGGTATATAGAAAGTCCAATAGCAGCCGTATTATAATGATATACAGAGTTCACAGTAAATGCAAAGCGTAATTTATGGTCGTGCTGGAAGACATAGTCAGCTCTATCACAACGCGAGAAAAGTGTCGGAAGAAATACTCACCAAGTTCTTCCCGACGGTAGAACCAGAAGTATCCAGCAACGATGATGAGTTGACAACCAAGCGCCACCCAGAAGTAAGGCTCAGCTATAGGGCTCCCTATACCACAGCCAGGGTAAGAACTTGTCGTTCACAAAAGTTAATTTAACGAACCTGCTAAACCTTCTGAAGGATTCCATGTACCTGCATCGGGGAAAACAGATCCAGTACCCAATCCGTCCGGAGATGTCGCACGAGCAATCATTACGACTGCAGCTCCAACAATCTGCGAGAAAGCGAGAGTGACAGTGACGTGAAGTCGAGAGAGTGTTTGAAGTAGAATCAACCCAAGGCCGACACCTTGAACGGAATCTAGTACGCCAAGCCAGAGCCAAAGACCGAGAGCAAGGTAAGGACCCCCTCTACCGGCCCAAGGAACATAGGTCGCAATGTTGGATGTACCCCACAGGATCTACGAGACGTCAAAGTAAGAAAGACATTCAAAGTGGTAAAGTATGTGTGATGCTTACCTGACACCATCTCGGGGCGCCAAGACCCACGGCAAAGACAGGAAGCAGCCATGTGTGAGTTTTACTGAAGTATGTCAGCACAGCCAGCACAAGAGCCCAAACACCGATAAAGAAGGCTAGAATGAGCAAGAAAGTCTGCCACGCCGGCACGTCTTGACTCCACAGGAAAGTCCAGTTTAGACCGTATGGCTATTGAAGGTTATTAAGGATCTAGCAACGCGAGGAAATGTACAAGAAAAACATACGCCGCTTAGCCAGTAATCACGCAGTACTTCTGAGACCAGGAACCAAAGCACAAGCC
>JH814851.1:10561-112510 GCA_000296255.1 Omphalotus olearius VT 653.13
GATAGTACTCTGCAGAGAGAGATGAGAATCACGACCACATGAATGAATAAACTATGTACCTGGTAGGCCATAAAGCATGAGGTACGCGAACAGCCAACTCAAGATAGCCAAAGGCCACACAATAAGACAGATCCACCACGGTGGAGTGTAGCTGTCACTTTCTCCGTTCAATTTGAAGCCCCAGTACCAGAGAGCGGCGACCCATAGTTGTTGAGAGCCCTGAACAATACAGGCCCGCAGCATCCATACTTCCGTGGCAGCACCCTGACATGACAGTCAGTTTAAATTATCACAGTAAGAGGTACTGGTGGTCTACATACTGCTTCTTCACCAAAGTTCAGACCGAAAAACAAGAACGCGGCGGCAGAAGCAATGGCGTATGACCAAGTGGCGATGTTAGACAAAACTCTGTGTGCTGGATGGAGAGCAGTCGCGACAGAAGGTAAACCGATCAGGAAGAAGGCAATGCCGAAGAAGATCCAAGGCGCAGAGAGAACGTATACGGACGGCTTGAAGCGGAACAGAGGGTACCAAACAGCAGATGCAGCCAAAAACACGCCACCGATGATGTAGAGCTGAACACCGCTCGCCCAATTTCGTCCCGTCAGAAGAGTCACCTGGAAACTGGTAGCGCACAACATCTAGGGAATTCCAATGGTTAGTTTTAGTCTATGACACGAATCAGGGGGAACTAACTTGTCCAAGAGCAATGATGATTGTGTATAGAGGCCAGCCGCCTACTTCACGAGCCATGATGATCTGCACACGGGTCAAACGAGTTTCCTCAGGTGGACCGCCGCCAAGGGGTGCTTCGTAAGGAGAAGATGGAAAGCCTTCCCCGCTCGGTGCTACAGTAACTGATTAGCAGGGCCCTGTAGAAAAACGAGTTCAACATACAATTGGGTCGGGAATATATAGAAGTTTCAGGAGTTCCCCAGGTAGAGTCACGATTGGACGACCGAATGCTTGAGGCAGCTGTCGTGAGTTTGTCCTTTTTGACCTTTCCGAAGAACGCCTCTTCGCTTTTGGTGAGATACTTCTCGATTGATAACTCGTGCTCGGAATTCTTAGCTGTAAGGCTCTGTAGTTTTTGCACAAAGTCTGCTGTGACACCTCCATCAGCATCGGTGAACTAAACGACAATTCAGTGTATATTCAACATAGATGCAGCTACCAGTGACTCACCGAAGCCATTGCTTTGTTGAGGACAGAGTTCGACTTTTCATCGGCGAGATCGGCAAGAGATGAAGTGGAGGACACCCGAGAATGCGTGCTGAATGGACGATTTGGTCTGACAAAGTTGCCATCCATGAAAGGATCAGGTACATTGCGCTGGTCTTTAGCAATCGTACGATTCGCCCTTGACAAGAAGTCGTCATAATCTACATTGACTGATTCCGAGCTTCCATGCGAGTTGATGCTGTCTGCGGCATTTACAGGGAAGTACGAATCTCTAGGCGCATCAGGATGAAGGAAAGAAGAGCGACTGTTGGGCGTAACACCATCGGGAGTAAGAGTTTCGGTCGAAGCACCAAACCGTGGGGTAGACATTGGGCCATCACCTGCGATACTACTGCGACTATCCCATTCGGGTTGGGAAGGCATACTTTGGCTGACAGGATTCCAATCATCAGTTTCCTGCATCGGACGGACACCTCCGCCGTCACAGTCGGATGTTCTCCAAGCATCGGCGCCAGCGATATCTCGACTCATCGTAATACTGCGTTTATGGAAATCTTCAGTGCGTTGACGCCATTCAACGACAGGGAAACGTTGCACTGCGGAACGTGCTCGCAAAACTGCACGCTCTTCTTCGGTCGATTTGAGAGCCATCTTGATTGTCTTGGTCAGCTGCGACAACATGTGTGCGGTCGAGCTCGATTCAACAGGGAACCACTGCAATTACGAAATCAGTGCATGCAGGACGAAGAGGCATGTTTACTTACCCAACCAGGCATCAAACCGAGACCACCCAGACGACTACCCACGCCAAGTGCACCTTTTCTACCGAACTCGACAGCGACCAAACCGAAAGGTTCATCACGAGAGGGAATCAAGGCAAAGTCTGCACCACTGAAAAGGTATGGAGGAAGAGCAGTGAATTCTGGCTTGGAGTAAACGCGATCGGGGTAGAGCTCCATAAGACGCGCAAGCTTCTCGGCTGCAAACCGACCATACAAGTCAATGACAGGACCGACCGTGATTAGCTGAATAGAGGGGCGCTTCTCAAGCCTGCAGAACATTAGGACCGACACACAAGACAGAAAATCGAAGTCACTTACAAGGAAGGCATGACATCGGCGATCAAATCAACACCCTTCTGCTTAGACCAACGTCCAACAAACACGAACAAGTCGGAATTAGGATCCTGTTTGATACCAGCCCATTCCTGTGCTTGACGCTTCAATTCGGGACGAGCAGCCTCTGCGGTCTCATCGATCTGAATATTCTTGGTGTCTGTAGCGACCTCATCTAGAGCAGCGATATCGGTAGGATCAGGGTTAGGTAACGAATCGACATGCTTGAGAGTCCAAAGGGCCGGATAACGAGCCCAACTACGTTTCCCATACTTGTCAGATACACCAGCTACACCAACACTCTTCTGATGAACACTGATGAAAGACGCGGCAGCGTGTAGCAAGTTGAAGGTGTTACCGAACTGAACGTATTTCGTACAGTGTTCTTTGCTGAGGTTGAACGCCGAACAAACTTCCTTCATCTCCTCCTTTGTACGTAGTGGCCAAAGACCCTGGAACTCAGCGTTGTGCAATGAAAGACATACGGGAAGCACTTTAGGAAGGAGGTAGATGGGAGCAAGTGCACCGTGGTAATCGTTGATGTGGTAAATGTCGATGAGGGGGAAGCGGCGAACAGTGGCAGCAATAGCTTGATTCCAAGTGGAATAGAAAATGGCGGAGCTAAGATCGTCCATGCGCGCAGGGTAGGGATCCGACTTGGTTTGCGCACGGAAGACGGGACTGTCGAGGATGACGTAGGTGATGTTGTCCAGGACGTGAGTTTCAACTTCAATAAGATACGGTTCGCCAAAGATGATGACTTCGATGGGGTCAGCAGGGTCACCTGCAGGGTACTCTATATCCTTCACTTTGGGTATGACCCATATAAGGTCGACATCGGTCATCGCTTTACCCATCAAACTGGACATAACACCAAGACCACCGATCTTGACTTTCAACTTCCAATCGATAATTTCGTACTCCAGAGTAGCAATGAGAACTTTTCTCCGCTTGTTCTTGTCCTCAGGCCAGCCAATGGTCTCTGCATTGTGCTTGTGGTGACCAAATAACTTCTCTGAAACGGGTTCTTTGTCCTTCAAGTCAGTCGAGGACTTGCCGAATACACCAATGATAGGGAAGTAGTTGGCGTGTGATTTGGCTTTGACACCGTACTGATTGTACTTGATACCGTAGAAAGACCACATGAAAATGAGGACCGCGAGAGTACCGGTAATAAGAGGAATCGACACGAGCAACGCATACAAAATGGCTCCAATTGAACTCTGGCCACGAGGTTCGAGGGTCCAAGTCATGGTGGCATCATCTATGAGAATCGACCACGAGAGATAGGGAGAAGGAGGGGCTGACATATTGACATAGTTGGGTGACTGAGTATTCGGCGGGAGTCGGTCAAGAACACCATCGCCATCGACATCGCCATAGTAGTAGTTATCGTATCCAAAGACATTGAGCTGGACATAGCTAGGCCATGCGTCCATGAATTTGAGCTCCCACTTCCCGTCTGAATTCAGCGTGAACTCGTTGTCAGCACCCTTGTTGTTTCCCCATTCATTAAATTCGCCGCGAGCAAGGAACCGTGGAACTCTACGAGGCATTCCCGAATAGCTAACATCCGCGTGAACCACTGAAGAAGCTTCAAGTGTAGCCTCACTCCAATCTGAAGAGTCCTTAAGTTCAACGACAGATACAAGTACTCTGATGAAGGTACTCACATTGTACAATGACATGATCACCATCCCAGAACATATCCGAGTCGGAAAAGAATGAAGTATTGAGGGTCGTAGTGTCTTCCCAGCTGGTCCAGTTCGTCCAATTCTGACCGTAATTCAACGAGTAACGGAACATATCAGCACCATAAGCACTGTGCGTGAACTGGTATTGGTTGTTCGAAGAGGTGAGCGCCGAGTTATTATAGTCGTTCTCCGGGAACACCATGACATTACCGGACGTGCCCTTTCTCACCAGAAGATGGTCGGTGGCCTGAATGACTAAAATAAGCATTTGAACGTAGACTAGGAAAAAATGCGCTTACTCCAGTAGAATTACCATTGGAAGCAGAAGGGTTGTTCACCGTGATCGTCAAGATACCATCCGGGAAATTAGTCAGAGTCGCGTTCCAGACCCACTGCGTCCTCGAGACACCCTGCACACTTCCCGTTGCATCATTCGTGAAAGACGAGCACTGGACGTTCGTGACAGAAGGAGTTGACCCATGACCTGAGCTTGAGATGTTCAGCGAGATGCTGTTAGTGACACTATCACAGTCCATGATGGTGCTGAATTCCAGAGCAATATCAAGCGTGGTAGCATTAGCATCTCCGTCATTGACCAGCACGCGCGCGTCGTGGCCCGGAGTAAAGGACGTCAATGCAGGAAGAGGAGGAGTCCACTGGTCGAGGGGTACTAGAGCCTTGAAGCCGTACGGATCCATGGTGACACTGTCCAGACAACCAAACCAAGGCGACTGGCTATTGTTGTAGTACGACGACAAAGAGTCCTGGAGCGTATAGTTCTCATAGGGGTAGAACAAGTTCCTCACAGTCGTCCCAGACTGGAACGGCGAAGATATCCACAAGTTCTGTTTACAATCATACGTCCAAGTCTTGGTACTGTTTTCATTGGTGTAAAGCATCCAGATCTTGTCCGTGTACGTGCCATTGAGAGCCTGAACACCCGACATCCCAGAACGGGAAATAGACCATAATCCCATCTCCGTTTCCGTCCCGTTGGAGCCGGGACGATAGATATCATATGTCCAATTGCCTTGCTGCACGAGACTGAACCCGTCCTGGAGAGCGGCATAGGTCGCACGGAGGTGATTGTACTGTGCGAAAAGGCGACGTGAATCTGAAGTAGGGTCGAAATGATCAAGTGCATTCTTGTCATCCATACATCCGAGCACGGCTTGGTCAAGAGGCATATTGTAGTACTGTTCTGAACCCAGCTTGTAGCACCCATGGCGTTTCCAGGCCTGGTTGGCAATCATGGCTTGTCGTCTATGGATGGATTAAATGACAGAGTTCCCAATGGGAATAAGAGCTCGTGCTCACCCGTAGAGATAGTTGTTCGCCGTATTATCGTAGGTATAGCTCGCTTGCTCCTCACCATAAAAGTACTACAAAACAACTCAGCACTGAACAGTACGCAGTAGAAGAAGAGACATACCAAAACCAAACCGGGCATAACCAACGAAGTAATAAATGTACCCAGCGCACTTCTCTGCGTCCCATTTTCAATACTTGGCCAACGATATACATCGAAATTACTCGTGCCATACATGTGCCGAGGATCCAATTCACCGGTCTGAGTGTTGATGAAATCGTTGTCGGTGAAGAATTCGTTCCAAGCGGTTACGAAGTTCACATCAACGTCATAAGCGACTTGAAGGTTCCCGTCCATGCCAAGGAAACGAGTCAAAGAGCGGTAGATGGAGTAGTGGAAGGCGCAGGCATCGAGAGGAGTGAGGCCTTTGTCACGCATAAAATATTGAGAATCATCAGAGGTCTAGTTTCGGGTCAGGAGGTTTCGTGGACGGCATAATTTACAGTACTCACAAGGTTGGCAGCTACGCCGATATCTGAAGGGCGCTGTTCAGGAGTACGACCACGACCACTATATGATGGAATAACTTAGAGGCCACAACATTACAAAGTAGAACCAGACGTACAGATATAGTGACCCAAAAGTGTCACCACCAGTAACTTCACCAGCAATGAAAAAGTTGTTCTTTCCAAGCTTGGAGGCACAAGCACGGGTAGTAGACGACCATGCAGCGAGCCCATCAACGGTCACCTGAGTAGCCTTATCCACACGAATACCGTCAATATCCAGCGCAGTTATGGCCATGCATGAGAAAGTCGTCAGTTTCGACATGACGGATGATTTCCACTCTCTCAGACGATCTTGCACTGAGGCGAATTTCGACAGCTGACGCTCCCAGTCTGGGAAAACACCGAAGGCTTCGACATCACCATACTGATCAAAATCGGAGTCGTAGCAGCCGTTTGCCTCTACAGTTACGGGTTCACCATCGTCTCCCCAAAAATTAGGCATTTGACAAGATGTGTTATAGGTGTTGATGACCTGATACGGAAACCTGTGTGAGCAATGCGCAGCAAAATAGCAGAGAAAGGCTTACGTCGAAATCTTTGTATGTGGTGAAGTTCCACGGCATCAAATCAGGCTTCAGCCATACACCTTCGTATTCGTTGAGAGTGAATGGAGCACTCTCGTTGAGGAACCTACGGGAAACTTAGCTGGCTGAAAGTTTTATAACTATGATAGAAACCATGCTCACCCATTGAAGCCAATGAGATTGCTCATAGTACCGACAGTGAAGTCGGCCATAAAATACATTCCCCGACTATGAATCTCGTCAATAGTATTGACCCAATCATCCCAAGTGCCCCAGTGAGGATCCAGTACAGTGAAGTCCAGTGGCGAATAACCTAAACGCAGCTCGTGAGCGGCATGACGGCGTCAAGCTAAAAAAAGACTCATACTGTCGGCTTGCCATATCATGTTCAAGAACACAGTGCCAGAGATATAAATAACTTTGATGCCCATGCCTTGGAGGTAGTCCAGGCGAGCAACGAGACCTTTGAGGTCACCGCCAAACCGCAGCTGGGTCTCCCTCCAGTCATATTCATACATTGTCCCAAAAAAATCATTGTTAGAAGGGTCTCCGTCAGCGAATTTGTCAAGTAAAATGGTGTAGACAGGAAGGGCGCGCCAGTTTTCTGGTGAGGGCGTATACGTCGTATTCGACCGCGTAGTAGAGTATTGAGTAGGATCCGTAGCATCCTTATTAGTGTTCAAGTTCCAAGCTGTTAAGTCGTCTCTATAGGGCGAGGCATTAACCAAGCAGGAAAAAAGAGTGAAGGCGACGAGAGCGACAGCAAAAGCCATCGCAATGTCTGTGAAGTGTCAGGAGATGAGAGTGAAAACGAAAGAGAGATATGTACGTGTGTAATTGGTCGGCTCCAATTATCGCGTAAAGTTCCCCTGATTATAGCATGCCAGCAAATGCAATCAACGAAATTGTAAGCGCGTCCCGAATGGAAATTTTACACAGCCACTATGTAAATGAAACGACTCAAGTGAGGACTTTCTTTGCATCTGTAAAATTCACCATTGGATATCCTTACCTTCTGAGCAGGTCGAAATATAGTCACTGGTAAATAGAGGTCCAACATAATGGCATAACGTCCGACTTGCGTTTTTCATTGATCAGTACGTTATGAATACCGAAGGGAGTACGGCAGGGTGAGGGGGGCTGAGGCCTGGCGCTGCGGACTACGCGGCGCGCGCACGATCGGCTAGTAATCGTTCCGTCTATACAAGTCGCGGCTTTTCGCTTTTCCAGGACCATAGTGATGATGATTATAAGGTTCTTCTTGATGCGATTTCTTCTGTGCGAAGGCAGCATCAGGATTTCTGGTTGTTTCAGAAGATGATGTGGGTGCCCTTGGGACCCATCAATGCGAGCTGATCATCGTCGTGAAACTAATTGAAGAACGAGTAACATTCGGCGTTCCCGCATAGAGGAACTGAGTATGTATGTGCGAGAGAATTCACGCAGAATCCCTCGTTAGCCCGCTGTTTCGTCGAATTTTGCCCTCCATCCGATTGAGGTAGTATTTACCGTCCTTCTCGCGGAAGATCACGGATGCGCATGTATCATACCGAGATTTGAGCATAGAGCCAGTGTACAGTGACAATCAGTGTCAAGCTGAGTAGCATGATGATACGTTGACACTACGTTGACCCAGCGTTGGCCAGTCTTTGACCATGTGCCAGTGACGAAAATCAAATGAACATGCTTTTCATGATCATTTGATGGACGCTCAAATTCGAAGAGCGAGCTGTGCCTACAGCGAGGTCGCTGAGGTCGCTCCAAGGGTCAGCTGAAACTGGGTTTGGTCGATAAGAGGATTAAATTCAGAAGCCAAACTGAACATACCGATCTTTAGTAACATTTTTCCCAGAGCGGTTCATCTTGAACAGAGCCGGAACAGAGCTGCTAGTCTCGTCTTCACTGGTTACTATGTACCAGGTTTAAAGGTCAAATAGGGTCGATGTCAGATGAGGCTCGGGCATCACGCGCACGCACTGCAAGCGAAAAACGAGTGGCTGAGTGGCTGTGGCACTGGAAGGCCGACGATTCATCCAACGCGCTTTCCGCCACCTTTCATGCCTTTACTAGCGATGAGCAACAACAACGACGACGTGCTATCCGAGAGAACGAGAAAGGTGAAGCTTGAGAGTCAAAACGATCAGATGATGGCGAGCAAGAGAGTGGAGGAGGGGAGGATAGAGGACGGCCTTATAATGACCCAGTCAGGGTGCGTAAATTCTCGTTGTATCAAATTATTTGAGAAATAAACTTCATTCCATTGGGTAGATTAATACTCTCGAAGCCTGTATATTCAAGCAAAAACCATGGGATGCTCTCCGGACAGACAATTTACTTTCCAATGCCTGAAATTCATCATTAACCGCCTTTATCCATGTTCGGTCTTGGCTTCTGCTGGCACGAGCTGGAAGAGGTTCCGGTCAGAATAGGGCTATGTTGTTCTCGAGAAGAGGCCAGCAAAAACAGTCTCGAAATTCGCTTCGAAGGTACTGACGCCTGCTTGAAACAGTCTGGTTGGAATATGAGGTCGATATGACCGAATGCGTGCCATTATTCTACGAGGTGGACGTTGTTCTCAAGTTATTCGACAACTCCGACGAGGAGGTTCCTGATCCGGTTCATAAGCAATGCTTGCCGCTATTGCAACGTTTAACGAAGGGTATTCCAGGGGTATTCTCAAAAAGTGTGGCGTCAGGAGCCATCTGAAATGGTATATCTCGGAATGCTACTTAGGTCGTTCCCCGTTGGTCTAAGTTATTCCATTTCATTGGTCTTGCTGCTTCCTTCTGCGCCATTGTATCTCGTTACTTTCGCATCCGCGAACCTATATGGATTGTCATTCATTCTACATACATAGCGAATCTTATGAAACATAGTAGAGATATTTGACCAACTGCTTTTGCCATTTGGCCCTACATCATAATACGAAACTGACCGGCTTGTTTCTGTTCGATCTTCGATATTCATTCACACTTATATCGACGGTGCACGGCACGTGCTGAGTAAAGCACTTCCCAGTCTGTGTTCTGTGCAATCACCAGTTATCATCTTAGTAGTGTTCATATACACAGCAATATGGTCAACATACTTCTTCTTGGTGGGCATGGAAAAGTGGCTCTGCGAATGACACAGCTTCTCGTTGCCCACAACCACACAATCACTTCCATCATTCGAAATCCGGACCATCAGCAAGAAATCAGTAGACTTGCGCCCTCGCAAGCGAACGCAGCGCTCATCAATCCAGTCGTCGCATCAATCGAGGAGGCCGATGAGGAAGGCGCTAAGAAGATGATGGCTGGAATCGACTGGGTGATTTGGTCGGCAGGTGTGTAGGCCTGGCCTAGGTTCATCGAGCTTATTCTTCAAGGACGCTGACGACGAGTAACTGCACAGGCGCTGGAGGTAAAGGAGGTCCGGAGCGCACCAAAGCTGTCGATGAAGTTGCCGCCAAACGATTCATCAGTGCAGCATTATCCGTCCCATCGGTGAAGAAATTCTTGATGGTCTCAGCCGGGTGCTCCAGACGAAGCCCTGCCTCATACTGGGCCGAGGAGGATCGCGCCATATACAAGCGTACCTGGGAAGTGATCCCAGCATATTGCGAGGCCAAGGCCAACGCAGACGAGTTCTTGTACGAAGAGAGCAGAAAGGCTAAGAAAGACGGTTGGGAGGATATTTGTCTGCGTCCTGGGTTGCTTACTGATGAACCTGGTACCGGTGAAGTTGACCTGGGGCGCGCGAAGCAGGTCGGAAATGTGACTCGAGATGATGTCGCCGCTGTGGCTGTCGAGCTATTGAATCGAGATGGTGCTGGAGGGCTTTGGATTGACCTGATAGGTGGAACAGAACCTATTCAGGCCGCCGTTGAACGTGTCATCTCACAGCGCGTCTCGTCGAGAGAGTAAGCAGGTCCATGGACATTTGGAATTATGAAGTAGGTTCTTTTGTACTCGTTCCCAAAAGTTTGAATGTAGCTCCGAGTCGTCTTGCCAATTCCCCAGAATTCGGATGCACTTTCCACGACGTAAATTGTGCAATTGTCTAGAGGGGTCGCAAATTTCTCTGTGTTACTCTTTGAGTGAAATTGAGTCAACCTATACTGTACAGACTTGAGGGCTTGGACTGGTTTTAACTGGCGTGATACGTGACACGTGATGGATCAATCAAACTTTATCACCTGACTGTGACAACCGCGTTGACATGACTAATCGTGACTTAGTAACCATTTTTAAATTCGTCCACTCAACAGACCGAGGCCAACAACACTGGGTAAACAGCTCGAGAAGTCGGAGAAAGAGACGAGTAGGTCTAGAACTAACAGAACTCTGAATCTCATGATAGGCAACCTCGAAACATCGGAACAGGAAACTCGGTGATGTGCGAAGCCTGAGGAAAAATCATTGCTTGTGCGTCTAGACTCATTCTTTTGACACTGGAGGCTGAACCATGCGAATTATCTGCCAGAACTATGTTCTCCGTCAGCCTAGCGGACTATACTGCTCAGCGAATCGATATACAACAGGCACTTCGTGTTGGGAAGGGTTCACTTTTATCCTGGCTCATTGTGCTAACGGCCGTAAGTTTCTCATCTAGGATCGTTTAGACGTCTTCGTGACTGACGTACGGAAGACAAAGAACAGTGGGAAGTGGTAGTCCAATCGTTGTTCGAATTGGCCTATAGTTCCAACAGTGACAGCAATCACCGCATAAGAGAAATCTGGTGCTTGGATTCCCAAAACCACGGCGACTCTGCTGTTCTCAATGACAGTGCGATTAAGATGAGCGGGAAGATATTCTGTAAGTCTAATTTATTGTCTTTCGAACAATAATCTAAACGAATATGGCAATATAACCAGCTATCCAAGATTACTGCGAGCTTTTACGCTATTTCTGCGAGTCACATCATGTTTCAGGCCACCGAAAGATTGTCGTTGGTCATTCTGCTAGTACTTCTGCATGGTAGGGACCCCGTCCTTTCGGTGTTTCCTTTCGGTCTGAAGACTTTCCATTTACCGTCAAGGACATTGGCTTGCACACCATACAACGACTTGATGAAGATCGAGGCTATTATCCAGATTGAGCCAGTAGCTGTGACCGAGTCTTTGATTGAACCAGCGTCTGCGGCCGGCAAAAAGAATACGCAGGCTATTCAATCCAAGCAGGAGAAATGGGAGAGTTATGAAGCATTGGCTGAATGGATGAAAAAGAGATATCCTTGGAAGATTTGGGATGAACGCGTGTTTGATATCTATTTGGTGTTCAATTCCTCTCATTACTACGTTAGGATCATGCTCATTTTCAGATGGCATTAGAAACATGGTTTTAGAACCGTGACCGAGAACGACCGTCCTGTTGTTATACCCAAATGTACGAAGGAGTACAGATATTACGACACTGAACATCACATCGTTGCCGGACGACAGCTTCACAAACTCTGCCAGCGTGTCCCAGTCCATTCTGTCTTTGGAGAGCGCCCGGAAATGGTGTGAGTCTCACACTTGCCTTGGGGAACATGCACAAGTCTTACTCCATTACCATTTTTCAGTTCTCTGGAAGCGCGCTCCTCCATCTGTGACATATCAAAGGGAAGAAAGATGACCACGATTACTGTGATACCTAAGGCAGGACATCTGGTTCGAGGCATTTGTGCTGCTCGATGTATAGGCTGAACAATTTTTGCTTACTAGGCTGTTCAAGAACACCCGGATGCAGTAGCGCGCAATATTCGATGCGTTCGTATACACACCGACCGTCAGAAAGGCAAACTTGTGAATTTTACGTACCGGGCTACGTCTAACGCTTGATAGTTGCCGGTCTGATGTAGCCCTAATCTTCCTGTTTCTCTCGGTGGGTTTGATCAGGCCTGATCCCCAACTCGTCCCCAACCAGAACAACAAGTTCGGCTGCTCAAATAACGTCGCACTAAATGATTTCTTGACATTAGTCGCTGGGATTTTTCCCGTTTCTCAGTTTGCAAACACGTACTTACTTATTAAACACGGAATAACCAGGCTTTATTGACGTGCTTTGAACCAGAGTAAGATTGGCAGCGGGTTAACAGGCTACCTCGTTTAGGCTCTGAACTGCTTGCTGTTCAACTGCAAGTCATTCATCTGTTGCCCGAGGTCTTGTAAGTAACACAGTAAAACTGGGTCAGACTGGTTTCAAGTTATGTAAATGAGTAAATGAGATCATTATTCAAAGCTGTAAATGGATGAGATGGGTTACGGTAGAGAGGGCAGTTCAAAGTTGCGGGTTTACCTATCTCATCATTCAAAGTGTTATTTGCAGTTGAGAGCGATGGTGTAGCCGAGAGAGATTCCACTTCAGGTGCTTGCAAGAAGAGTAGCGCCCAATCATCGTCTCATCTCACCATCTGGCGATACAAAGCTTAGGGTCTGTTCGGCAACGATCCGCTGGGCCAACAAGCCAGCGGATTTTCGTCAAACTAGAACTAGAGCGGTAGACCACCAAAAACACTTATAAATTTTAGAACAACTCAAGTCATCTGTGACCTCCTCCTCTTCATCGTGAATCGTGATAGATGGATTACAAGCATTCACAAAGTACAAAATTTACTGATTACAGAGCAACGACTGTCCTAAATTAAAATGAAATATCTATGTGCATGTGCATATACTGGAGGTCATGATCGCCGTGAAGACGATCCCGAGGGTGGAGAATTCGGCGAAGGTGTAGTCTGAGAGTACCCACTGACGGACGTCCGCGACTGTCCATACGAGTTGCCCGAGGACCCTCCGAACGCACTCGTGGAATTGCTTGTCCCCAAATACAGTTCTGTACCATTTGGGGGTGTTTCCGGAAGAAAGAGTGGCACCGTTGGAAGAAGCTCAAACACTTGTTGCACAACAGCCCTTGATCTGGTACCAGCATCGGTCGCGTTCATCACAGCATGCACCTGAGCATCCTGGTTCACGGGCTCGTCACGGCCATCATGAATGGGCGTCGTCACTACGTTGTTCGTACTGACACCGCGGCCATCCCAAATGCACCGTACTTCGTTCCCAGGTATGATCTGTGCTAGTCTCCCGGTCTCCAGATGGCGAATTTCAATGAAATGCTGGTCGAACAATAACACATAAGGCGAGTGAAGCGCAACTCGCTCTGCGGTTCCCTCCCATTCAATAGTGCCAGACGTACGATTGGGATCACCATGTTTGTCGACATAAACACCAAATTCTAGGCACAAGTTCAGCGCTAGCTCAGTCAGATACCACTACAGACTGACCGTCATAGCACAGCAAGAACTCGTCTTCAGCGGATCTGAACATGCCCAAAGGACGACAAGATTCACATCGTTTGGCGAGCTGAGCGAATCGAGGGTCTTCCCGTTGAGGAATAGTGACACTTTTGAAGCTAAGAAACTCGTTCAAGCAACATTTCTGATCCTCAAGGTCGTAAAACTTACTCATTCAAATCCATAATCTCAAAGCCTTTTGTGCACAAAATGGCAATTTTCGCCTTCAAGAAGATGAGATCAAACGATTCCGAGGGTAGGAAGAAGTCCTGCATATGACATTCAGAGGATCAGTCTCATCTTCTCGGTAGCTCATCGAAATCGCACAGACATACCCGATAGATCCGGAACCACTCAGATTTCGCAGAACGGAACAACTTAGAGCTGAAACCTGACGGTGCTTTCACCCTCTCGTTGATTTTTTCCCCCACAGGCTCTAACACCCGGAAGATGCTGTCCAGCTGGAAGTGAAGCGTCAATTGACGGATGCCACGAGAAACATTAGTTCATACACTTACTCCTTTCTTCTTCATATAGATTACGAGCGTCCGACCGTGTAATGTACCAACACTGAAGAAATGAACGTCCTTGTTTCCATTCAGTTTTTGGGGTACTTGGGAAGTGTGGACGGCATGGGGTGACGACGGTACCAAAGCCTCGATGTGATAGGCAAAAAGAGACTGTTAAAATGCGTGTCAGAAGGCTGACCACACCTGACTACTCCAATACCAACCTTATCAGCAAGTACAAGAAAGATCCCGAACTCTTCCAACATAGCGCACTGTGTCACTAATTTGAGGTGCAAAACACGACGCATGGCTAGAAAATATGAGTGTCAACATTATGAAAAGTTTACAGGGAGCTCGAACACACATTTGGGATCATGCCTGAACCCGATCCAGACGCCCTCAGCGCATCCTATTGCAACCAATCCACGTCCATCGGCAGTGGCTAAAGCAAAAATATGAGGTAAATTTTGAGAGAAGGTGGACGATAACGAACTGAATGGAACAGAGCATGTAACCTTCCCTGTGTACGAGCTCTCCTGGTTCCACGATGCAGGTGGAGTCTGCCCATTCGAAGATGGCAACAAGAATGTATCCGCACTCAAAGTCTCCACCTCAAACACTTTGTTAGACTCTTGAACTACTTTGCGTATCCCGATCGCCTCTTCCAGCTTCTGTTGCCATTCCGTCCGTGATTGAGCTGTTTCCGCGTACAGGATGTATAGGCCTCCCAGTCGGCCGCTGTGATTGAGCGTACACGGATAAAGAGATCGAGAATCTTGAGCGCTGTCGGGGGATGCAGTGTTTGGGGCAGTCCCAGTTGCATCATGTCCGCGGAGATTACGCAATAAACCTGTACCACGTTGCATCGCAGGATCATTGAAGCTGCCGAGTGTTAGTAAATCGAGAGGTATAGGCTAGAACCCCCGATGAGATCAGCTTTGGCACGTTACGAAACGTTAGCCTGCTTACACGACGATTGACGTGGTATTTTGTGACCCCATCCCTCTCCTTTGGCTTTGTTAAGACCACTTATCAAAAGCGTAAGAGCTTGGCTAGTCAAAGATATACGGCGGTACGTACAGTAGTTGTCGAAGAGCAAGACATACATCTCACTCCATCCACTCCATTCGAGACCACTCTGTTGTGGCCGAAGAAGCTTGCCGGAATGGATGAAAGAGCGACTCTCATCCAACAAGTCCATATCCTACGGAATTATCAGTCGACGTTACATGGCCATGACAAATGAAAGCGTACAATCCATTCTCCAGGCTTGAAAACCAGATTGGAATTATATCTCCAAAGCTCGACTTTTTGCTTAGCCGACACGACGCCAGGCTCCGTATCCTTTCCAAGAGACTTGATCACCTCGAGGACTTGGGGTATCTCTTTACGATCATCGTGTCCAGGAGGTGTTTCATCCAAGATGCCCTTCAACAACAACTCATACCGCAGCAATCTAGGGATGGGCCGATTGATAAAATTCTTCATGTCAAGCCTGTGAGCATCTGGATGGCGGACACAACTCTATAAAACATCAACGGCAAGCTTTAATGCAGATTCATGAAGTCAAAGTGTTTACATACATCCACAAAATTCTTGAACAATATGTTGTTCGCCATCTCGTCATCAATCCGGTATGCCGCTATGGGATAATTGGGGATGTACTCCATATATGCGTCTCGAAAATTGAGCGCAGCGTCGAACATGGCAGCAGTGACACTACGGATGGTAGGGTGCTGCTCAAGCTGAATCTGGTGGAACTTTTCTACTAGTCGTGAATGATGGGCATGAAGCTCGTCGAAATTATGAAAGACATCCTTAATGAACTGGTTCAGCCTATCCGGAGCGATGATGGGCGGGTCAGCTGCTCTGAGGGGCTTGATATACATCTGCAAGCAACTGTTAAAACGGGTGAACTCATCAACATCGTTGGAAGGACCCACAATGTCAATATTCTCGAGGTCTTTGACATAAGCCATTTCGCCCTTGATCAACTCAAAGATGATTCTGAAAAGCGACATTTTAGGCATGCTAACAGGTACGAGGGAGATGTCAAACACGCACGACTGCCTCTTAGCCTCCTCCTTGAGCATACTCTTTCTCACCTCAGTAGCCACTAGATCATGCCACTCCCACTTTCCAGGCGCGCCTACACACATCGCCGCCTGGAAAGTCCTCAGCTGAGCGATGTTTTGAAGGTTCTTAATCGCTTCAATTGCCTGCACCAAGAAGTCCGCATCGGGATTTCCCTCTGTCGTCCCATTGAAAATTGCTTCTAGCAACACTGGGTACTTCTGCAAATGCTCTGATGGTCGACCGAGGAAGTGCTTGAGATCCAGCCGAGGTGCATCAGAGGCCTGGCCATGGCGAGCACTCTGATTTCGAGAGGCATGCTAAAGAAGGCACATTAGCATCACACTCGAAATCTGCCCCATTCGTCAGAACATACCTCCAGGAACAAGCGAAACTCAGCATTGTTCTCTATCTCGTCCTTCAAACGCTTCTCCGCAAGAGGATGATTCCCAATATACTCCGGATAGTAAGACCGAAATTCTGCAGCTGCAGTCAAGAAGACATCTCCGATCCTTTGTATCACGTATTGCTGTTCTCGTTGCCGAACATATAGTACTTCGAGTAACCGGCGATTGCAATCTCGCAAGTCTAGAATATTGCCAAAAACAGCATCGATGAACTCTTCTAATTTAGATGGCGGTGATATGATAGGTGGATTTGCATTCCGTAGAGGATTGAGGAAGACAACCTCCACGTTATTAAGATCACGTATGTATTGATCCTCTTTGCTGATGATCTTGTGTATGATGCTGACGAGAATGAAAAAAGTCAAAAACGTGGTATACCAAACAAAACTTGTAGATCTCACGTTTGACGATTGATTTCGCTCTCTGGCAACGTATCAAGCACCTCCTTCGGCACTGTCTCTGGCCAGCTCTTGTTTGGAGACGAAGGCATGGACACTTCCGGTTCTCCACCGTTGATCAACGCGAGAATGATGTGCCCCTAGCCGACGAGTTCAGGTTTGTTCATCCCTTTGAAAAAGAATAGAGACGTACTCTCTTCGGACAATCGTACGCGTAACACGGATTTTCGTCGACACACGTCGGCACATAGCATTTTGTCAACATGGTCACAACCCCTGTAGGCAATCCTTCCCTATCCGGTTGTACTGCCCCTGAAGACCCTAATCGAGGACTAGATGTGAGTTACCTATTCGAAGAGCGAAGGGAGACCAAAAATCCGAACCAGAACCAGAACCAGATGGTCCACTACCCTCAGGATCATCCAAGAACATATACACATCCTCAACACCATCTTGCAGCACCCGGCTTCCCCACTCAACTTCGTAGAAGAACAACTGGCTTTGGAGCGAACGAGCAACCTGCAGTGCAGCTCGACGATCGCTGATGTTCATGTGGTGGTTGAGGGCCAATTCACGTTGAATTGAGGATTGGATTGTGCTCTAGAGAACGCGGTGAAAAACAGCGATAGCATTAACAGTTATCCGCTCACCACAATATCCCTTCCTGTAAACGCATTTGGGTAATATATACTTCCCTTCACGTGTGTCCCTCTGGGAACCTTGTCTTTCAACTGAACAGCCAAGTGACTCAACAGGCTGAAATTGATGAAATTTTCCTCTCCTTCTTCATCAGAACCCCATTCCCAAGCCCCCCTTTCTGCTATCTCTCCCACAGGTACGCCCGGAGCAGATTCCCATTCACCATCTTCCCCAATACCGTCAATATACTCCTCAGGCCCATGGCGGTAATTTGCGATGTCCCTCAACAACTCGCTCGGACGACGAGCAATATCCACGGGTCTGCTACTGGGTCCAGCAACGTTGTCATCGTAGTAGCCATTTCCGTAGGCATGATAGTCGTACTGTGGTTCAAGTTGTTCCCCATTGTTCGGTACAGGTACGACGGGGACAGGCATTGAATACACAGGTTGCCCCTGCGCATTTATTCCATTTGTATACGACCCTGTAGAGTCCCATCTATTGATAGAAGGAACACTCGTCGCTACATACACCTCACTCCCCGGGTCTTGAGGTGGGGAAGTAGTATTGGTTGCATATGCTGCGCGGTTACTCTTATAGGGTGATGGTGTTCTCTGACCATTTGCAGAAGCAGATGTAGCAGCGTTTGCCAAGGAATATCCAGAATCTATTAAGTTTTTAGCTCCGAGGTCGCAAGGATATGAAAGCGGTTTACCAATAGGCGATAGGTAATCCGCAGCCAAGTCATTCCGACTACGTTTCGAAGGAAGACTACGTTCTGATGTGCGCGATTGTTGTTTCGTTATAGTATGACCTTGAGGATATGACCCGGTCTCGTCTCTCGACGACGGGGCAGAATGTCCATTGGTGTAGGCATTGGCTGAGGGATGACGAGTTACACCGATCGAGTCTGATGCGGAGGACACATGCGAACGAGAAACAGGCCTAGGATCCGTAGGCAGACTAGGGCCACGACGACCGTTCGTTGGAGAGCCAATTCCAGATGGCGGTTCTGGCAGCTTCCTTGAGCCTGCGTTGATACTAACGATGCTTCCTGCGGTAGCTTTCCGTAGCAAACTGGATCCACTGGAAGTAGTCGATATAGAAGTGTATGAATCAGTGCTGAGATGACTTGGCCGATGTGCTGGACTCGGCGCGCGAGGTGGGTGGTATGGGTCCGCTTCTGGCATTGCTATAGGCGGCGACCTAGGAGAAGCAGAGGGTGTGCGACCGGAAGATGGTGTAGGAGGAAGTCGACGAATGCTCAGGCTGACACTATTGCGTGGGTATGCGTTGGAAGAGGAAGTTGTTGTATCATAGGAGAATGTTGACTGGGCATCAGTACCGCGGAAACTATTATCTGTGAGAAGGATAGGGTCAACAAGATGAATTTGACGTGAGATGAGCCCACTGTGCCCCACGAAGACACTCGTCGATCGAAAATGGTAGTCATCACAGGAGTCGATCGACCGACATGCCCATGCCCAGAGTGAGAACAGCCAAGCATATACCCCTGATAGAGCATTTCTATGTCATAACTCCAAGTTCTGCATGCGCAGGACGGTCAATTGACCGTACATTTAACGTAGGCAGACCGCTGGCATCTCCAGAGCAATCGAGGAGGTATGGAAGACACAGTGGGCAAGAAGTAAACGAGACGTACTGGATACAGCGCTGTTGGGCGACATTGGAGAAGAATGGTTGTCTGAGTCTGTTCCATAAACACTGTAGATTCCATCGAGGTCTTTTTCGCTATTCGGCGTATCCTCTGCAGCAAAGCCAGCCCAAACTTCGTCATACAGTATTTGCAAATCGCGATCGACGGGAGAATGAGACCTAGGGCTGGCAGAGATGATTGCAGACATATCAAGGAGAACTATAGGAAGCTACGGGATTAATATGCAAGAAAAGTAGTAAATCGAAGGTATTGTCGAAGAGGGTATGACGCTCAACGTCGCGCAGCACGATGAGGAAGAGGAAGAAGAAGACCCGGGTCATGTAACAGTTATTAGGCACACTGACTGCCGATCAACCGGCATCACAGCGGCCTTGCAATGCCTCCGACGCTGTCCGTTGAATTTTGGCCCTTGGGTGCTAATAACATACAGTTGCACTGATGATTATACCTTTGCAGTGCAAGATCGCTATGCAAGTAGATCACTAACGCAGCTGCCTCTGCAAGTTGAGTTTTTGCTGGCAGATCGAGTACTCAGAGTATCAGACAGCTTCGTCGTTAAAATCAGGCATCATGATTGTCGTAAGCCGCTCATAGCATGAGTTCTCGCCGCTTCAGGCCGTCTGGACAGGAATTCTTGCGGTATGATCGACGCGACGACGCCAGGTGCTTACATAGGGATTCACAACAAGCGCATCATTCAATGTATTGATGCTCTGTAGATATCAAGCGTTTCCTATGATTGGTTTCATTTCAATATGCCATTATGCCATTGCGTGCGTGAACGGTATGAAGTAAGTACCTAAGTGGAGGTTGACAAGAAATTGTCAAGATACAATCAGACGGAAAAGAGTAAAGATACGAGCACGAGCAGAGATTGTATATACATACATAGTAACCCGGATTCCCCCAAAAAACAGCTCCTACAATAGATGACTCGGACGGAAAAAGGACGACTAAAATTCGCCTAAAATCACTGCCCTTCATCCATCGTCGAAGAATTGCCGTCCAGTTCTACGATACTAGGTTTTGGTTGTGGCGGAGCTGGAATCTTGGCGGATAGGCTTCGCCTAGGAAGCGGGCTGATCAACCTCCGAGCCGTAAAAGACACTTGAGTGTCGGAATTCGACCGTGTAAGAAGGTGAGACGGCAGAAAAGAAGACAGAATTTCTTCAGGGCCGAGGTCCGAGTCCGAGTCTGAATCTGAATCCGAGTCGGTGTCATCGAAGGAAGAGGCGGATGTGGATGAGGAGGTAGACGAAGACTCGGAGTTGAACATTTCCGCGTCCTCGTCTGACTTGGATCCAGAATTGGGCTTCATCTCGAATACCCCGAGTCCAAGATTCTGGCACCCAAGAAAACCAACGACAGAAAAAGTCAAGGGTCAAAGAGAAGGCATGAGACAGAACACAGACTAAACTCACCATTTCGATATACCTCTCGGTGTCGTGCGCCACGTGCTCAATATCGACACTGAGTGGATCAGCTTTAGCACGACGCACTAGTGCAGCATTAGAAGCTTCGATCTGTGGCAAAAACTGCTCAACGCGGGACAGAACTTTTCAGCAGCATGATAGTACGGAAAATATGAGTTGATACCGAGTCGCAATTCGTGTATGACCGAGTGAAAAGACGGTGCAAAGGCGTTGAAACAAATGAAATGAAATGAACTTTCGTCAATCAACAGAACATGATGAGTTGAATGCGAGACACTCACGTTCACTAGGAGGCTCTACAGCCCATGTCTTCCTCGCTCCGAAAACAAAGTTGAATGGCGTGGCAGCAGTATCTGAAGCCAGCCTTGAGAAGGAAGCGGAGTTTGAGTTCAATTTCTCAAAGACAGATTCTGTGTTTCAGTCAGTAAAGGGGGATTCGGAAAAAAGGGGGAAGATAAATGCTCTCCAGACGAAACCCATGGCCATGGCGAAGAGGAGTCACACAAGAAACAAATCAATGACTTACGAAATCTCCTCACCCTCGTATCCTCATCCTCCACTTCAAGCAGCTCGACATGGCGAGACTGGCTTGCCTTCACCTCTGAACCTCCTAAAGTTCGATGCCTGCCTTCATTCGAGACTTCCTCTGGTTCCTCCATCAAAGTTTGAATAGTAGCAAAGGCGAAACAACAAATTTGAGGTGATTCGCCAAGAGTGTTACGGTAGAAGTCAAAGCTGAATTGTGAGACGAGTCAGAGTCAAAGCTGCGCCAAATTTCACAAATTTGCAACGCTTACACGGATAGACGCCCGAGTTACTATAAATAGTAGGTGATGACTCAGCCTTGGTCCAGGCGTCTCCAGAGCTCCCCGAAATTGGCTTGGAAGCCAATGAATCGGCCGAATCACTCTACAGCAGTACACGCATGCATTTTCTCTGAAGTTGCAAAGACCGACATTAACTATGAATAGCTACTTCGTTGCTGCTCCAGATGATTCTCAATTTTCATGTAAAGACATTTTTGTAAATCTTCTGCATGTATATAATATACTGGTGGTTGCTGCGCGTGAGATCAGACAAGCTCTTGCCCATTGGAGTTCAAGATATCTTGCTTTGACATGTGGCTGTGTCCTATCACATGATGCTTCTTTCCACGCGTCATCCCGGGCCATCCCACTGCAGGTTCATCCTGTGGCTCTGAGATCTCTCTTCTTATAATCCGCTTCCTACATTAATATGGCTGGTGACAAAGATACGCTTCTAGGCATGGGCTTTGACCCTGCCCGGGTAGAATGTGAGCGTATCAGCCATGAAAGTTCTCAGCACATCCTTCGAACATTGTCTTTTCGAGTGTAGGGGCACTTAAAGCCACTGGCAACCGCGGCCTTCAACCTGCGATGGATCATATTCTTGAGAACGAATCCAAACCTGTGCCCGACCTTGGAGGCGTATCAGAATCAGCACCTTCCGCTTCAAATGATGCAATGGACGAAGACGACGAGGATGCGGAGGCTTTGCAAAGCTTGGGTGTCAGCGCGGTAGCAGGGGTTGAAGCTAAGGTGTGCATCTGTCTTTGTAAAATCAGATCTCCTTGCTCACTTATTTCTTATCTCTCATTCAGAGCATTAAATGTTCTCAGTGCGGCAAAATCTTTAGAAATACAGCTCTGGCAAATTTCCATGCCGAGAAGAGTGGTCATGATCAGTTTGAAGAATCCACGGAAGAGGTGCGTCTGTAGCACTCGGACACGAAGTATTTGGTGGCGTCTCTGATGGCTTATGATACTAGATCAAACCTCTAACACAGGAAGAGAAGGAAGAAAGGCTTGCAGAGCTGCGCGCCAAGATGGCCGAGAAACGAGCACGTAAGGCTGTGGAAGACGAGAAGGAGGCCAAGGCGAACGAAGCTATCAGACGCAAGGCCGGAAAGGTATGTGAGGTCCCTTAAACACCTGATCCTTTTTTTGATGCATCATCTGAACTTGCGCAGGATATGAACAAAATCAAAGATGAGCTGAAAGCCAAGGAAGCGATTAAAGAAGCAGAGCAAAAACGGAGAGGTAAATCACTCCCCTGAATTCCCAGTACTACTGGAATAAGTTGATTGTGTCTACAGATAAAATTGAGGATGCCAAGGCTCGTGCGGCAGTCAAGGCTCAGATTGAGGCCGATAAAAAGGCCCGCGCTGAAAAGGCTGCTCGTGAAAAAGCTCTTCGCGAAGGGAAACCTGCAGAAGATGCTGCCGGACCGTCTGTTTCGCCCGCGGCGACATCAGCACCGTTTAGTGTTGCAGGGAAAGATTTCAAGGACACGCGACTGCAGATACGTTTGTCGACGGGAGGACAGCCATATACCACTACTCTACCTAGTGATTCGCGTGAGGATTTCGGTCCAGTGTTGAGGCTCTCCGATTTAGCGTCTAATTCTTGCCCAAATAGCTCTGAGTGCGGTCGCAGAATATCTTGCCGGCCAGACCTTGAGCGTGGATGTGGAGACGGTAACATTGGCTCAACATTTCCCAAGGTTAATCCTTTGTTGCGACTTACCGCGCTTGACGACTGATTATTCCATCTTTGGCTGGCCCTGCTCTGCTACATTTTCCCTGCTCAGGAAAACATTCTCGCGCTCGGAGTTCTCGAAATCCTTACGAGACCTTGGATTGACCCCATCTGCTGTGAGTTCAACATTAATATAATGCTGGCCGACCCTATCCATTCATCATTTCTGTCCACACTAGGTCCTCATTGCTACTCCCTGACGGCCACCTACGAACGCATGAGGGTACAATGTGAAGAGAAGCTGAAACGGAAGGGGCAACTTTTGGAAGATGAAGGTACAGGTGTAATATCTATTGTGTACATGTGTTAGTCTGTCATGAATTCACTTCAAAAAAGATCCTTTCGGAAGTGCAATAAGTTCAATCTATCGGTGTGAGAGACCTTAAGGTCTCGATAGTCAAGCGTGTGTAAAGTTGTAAATATCAATATCTAAATTAGTATAGTAAGTAAATCAATGACCGTATGGCCCTTGGCGGAAATATTCAGGTACTCTTTCGACACTCAGCTAGTCTTCGGTCTAGCACACGATTCAGGTATGTGCCCTTCTCATGACCCCATACGCAAATTTTTTACTGTCGTAATTTAGTAAGGAAGAAAGAGTCCTGGCGCTCGCTGTTTATTCAAATCTCGGGGCGAGGCGAAAGAGCCGCGGAAACTATGTATCATGGTGATGTCTGAGAGTCACGATCCCTCGTCCATAAATCGAGTACCAGTAATGTTTTCTAGGCGTAGTCATACAACACAACCCGCCCAGTTACCGATCCAACCGCAATCCGTCCTTCACGTTCATCTACCGCTACCCGGTTCCAGTCATCTCTTTCTTGAACTTTGAATACCATCGACGCCGCAGTCTGAGCGTCAAGGTCTGCAGGATCGACCCCCTCGACGTCGGAATTGGCTCGTAACAAAACTCGGCCAGCTAATCTCTGGCCAATTTCGCCTTGGTTGAAATATTCCTCTGTATGACTGTCAATCCAAAGCGTCGTTCCGTACGGCCCTAACACCATGTCAGTCATCGCAAAGAGACGAACAGGGGAGGCGATCGTCTGGGATAAGACTGGTATAATATCGTAAGGTG
Organism: Omphalotus olearius VT 653.13; assembly: GCA_000296255.1. Lineage (NCBI taxonomy): Eukaryota > Fungi > Basidiomycota > Agaricomycetes > Agaricales > Omphalotaceae > Omphalotus > Omphalotus olearius. The sequence goes on from JH814851.1 coordinate 34,985, forward strand.
CGTTGCTTGAGGAGACAACGACCGGTGAGTCTGGAGTTGGAGAAATGTACAAGGGGTCGGGATATAGCACGTAATGGTGCAGAAGGTTAACGGGCCAAGGAAAGGTGCTCGCGTAGCGGATGAGGATATTGATAGGTGCAGGCCCATGGACACTGTCTGGAGTTGCAATCTGGCACTGCATGCGACAACTATCTATCCTCCACTGAAAGTGATGCACTACGACTGGCGAGAGTTGCAATGGACGGTCTATGCCTTTCCGCAAGTGATCCAAAGCATAGAGCTCTAGAGTCGTCGGTCTAAGCACAATAGCGTATTCTTCCTGTATCACAGCGTCAAAGCTTTCAGGCTAAAAGTTCGATAAGGAGACCGGAAGATGAAAAAATGCGAATGAAATGTACCTCACCTGATTTTGAGGGCGCGGCGGCTGTGGGTAATGCAGACTCGCCTCATAGAAGGGTCGAGTGATATCCAATATCTTCGCTTCGTCGGTCAATGAGCGGATAATCATCGTGTTGCCGGTAAAGGAGAGTACACTTTTGGCTTGGGACAGTGTGATCAAGGTGATGAAGGCAGAGTCTGGGTCTCTGGCATTCGTGTCGATCGCTAGGACCTCAACGCTACAAAAGAGGCTGTCAACCTCGGCTCGCAGCAGGAATAGAGTCCAATATCGTACTGAATTGTCGTGATTGCGAGAATGCCAGAGTGGTTTGGATCAGAGTTGACGGCATATCCTCCTGACCACTGTGTCCTCCTCCGGGCTATACAGAAAGGGGTTTCAGACATTATGTCCCAGCATTCCACAGTGACCATGCGCTGCTCTGCATGTCGGCTTAGAGAGAACGAAAGCAAACAGCATCGTTGTTGGACAGTTACAAAGTGGATGGATATGATGCGCGACTCCACACCCCCTGCTGCTGATATATGCCGTCGCTTGGTTGCAACGGGTGACGAAGCCGTCCAATTTTGATGTAAAAGGAGGGAATGATAGACGCATTGTTCAAGTTGATTTGCCGTCAGTTGTTCGAGATGCCGAAATCCTAGTTGAGGAATAGGTATACAGCGGTTTTGAACTTCTCTTCGGAGGAGTATGCTCCAGAGACCGCGCAGATACGTCATTTCCCTGAAGTTCCTACACACCTGATAACTATTATCACCTGGTCAGAGCGGCCGGAGAACGGACATGTATACCTTCCTGATTGTCATGATATCTTGCAATGAAAGGTATTGAAAAATCGTGATATAAACGTCCTCAGGCAGCGGAGGTACCATGACCACGGATATTCGAGGATTGATAGCAGTATTACTATTAGCAGATGATGTGAATGGTCAAAAAAGTATCAGAAAGCAGGTGATCTGGGTGTAACATCAATCGAAGAACAGATATTATATCACGGAGGACACGTACCAAGCTATCAATGAATCAATACAAAGTCTGGGTCCAAGAGGAAAGTTGTCGTAAGCTGTTGGACAGAAAAAAGGCCCAAACGAAGAGAATCTCCATCCAGTAAGTAGGGTGGGCTTAGAAGTATACAGACATGTCGAACGGGCGAGAGAGGGCCCCAGGAACCATATAAGAGCAATTATAAGGGCATCCAGTCGCGACTTTACTGGAAGAGGCAATTTGGATCGCCGTCTCCAGCAGACGAAAGTGAGCTACGTGTTTACGTGCCTCACTTCAGATCTTCTGAAACTCTTCGAGGAGTACAAGGAAGAACTTGAACTTATAGCTTCTACCGGTAGATATGTTCAGAACATACGAAAGATGCGGACAAGCTAGGAGCTCGGGCCGTCGGCGGTCGATGCAATCGCACTTTTGCAAGCGTGTAATTTGCAGAGAGGGACGCTTACATTTCTACCCACCTTCTCCGATTATTGATAGCAGCTTCCGTGACAAATCCTTGTCCGTGCTGTGAACGCTTTCTGAATCTGAATCTCACTCCCATCGGCGAAAGCTTGACTTTCTTGGAGCCTCTAATGATGATCTAGAACAGAAAACATAGTGAGTTTATAGCGCGTGAATAATGAGCTTGAGATTGACTGCACACTATGTAAGATGCGACTCGCTGGATAAGTTTTGGCGGAAATGCGGATGGCTTGCTGGACATCGCGGTGGACGGTAACAGCCTCAAGTTATCGGATTGCGTGAAACTCGGAATCCCTAACGACGTATACCGTAGTCATTTGAATTTATGTAAAGTTTGTTGGACGCGTGACTAATACATCCTCGGCTGTCTAGCCCCGACTCGGAGTCGGACTGTCGCTGTCCACTGTCGTCGTCAAGATGTAGTTTATACTTCTCATATTAAAACGCGTGTTGTGTCCACTGACCGTGCAGAAAGCGCGAGACAGGCGGGTCGCATTGGAGCCGAGAGGTGAAAATGCTCCCGTCTTTCCGGGAGGCTTTTGTTGCCGAGATCGCAATAACGATATACATAGTAGACATAAACGCGGATGACGACTCTTGCGGCGCAGAGTGAACGTACCATGGCCTTTGAGATCGGAGAGTAGCAAGCTGGAGAGCTAAGGATTTCTGCTACTGGTGCACTCGATGTGTGAAAAAACGGGACGATGTCGAGGTCGGGACTGGCCTAGGCCTTGGGCATTTAGGATATGTATTCTTCCCTAGCTCAGTATCGAATTACTCTATGCCCTGGCTGGCATAGCGCATGAAAATGTATACTGAGTGACGCACGATCTCTGGGTCCACTGTCTCCAAATATACACGGCCTGAGACAGGATTTTGAATTCTTTGAAGCTAATCCTGACGCTGAACCGATACGACAATTGCCTCGCAACCAGAATTCCGCGATTTCTTCGTGTGTTCATTAACAGGGACCAGACTGCCCTTTAGAGTATTCATGTGTGCGTACATAGTCCGATGAAGGCGAATGCATGAGGCAGCTGTGACTGCCGCGAGCAAATCTGGCGGGTAGCGAAGAGCAGAATACATCACTGTTACCACAGCGCGGTTGCAATGGCGGGCCAGAACGAATCGAAAGTATGAGAGATCGTAAATTTACCTCGATTCCGCTAGACTAGTCCACCATCAGCTGAGAGGAGCGTATCCGTGACGCAGACTGCAATTTGTTAACGACTGTGAGCGGTAGTTGGCTACGTTTACCATTAATTACTGTAATATTGAACGTTTGAACGCCAATAATGAATGCTGCAGCGCTGAACGTTGAACGATTGCACCTGTCAATGAGTCAGAACACAATTCATTACCTGTTCATCTGCACGGTGTTGATTCTTCAACCGGGACTCGAGTACTCAAGCGCCACTGGTGTCAGTGATTCCGCTGCCGAGAAAATAAACGCCACGGAGGAATGGGTATATACTATAGATTGGCCGTTCAAGCTTTCGTGACACAAATGTTATAAAGCTTGGAGCTGGTCGAGACTCGACTCGAGCGCCCGAACAAAAAGTCACGCGTGTACCATCTCAATCACCCGTTCTGCCACACACCTTCGAACCTCAACGTCAACAATTTTCACTTGAAGCTCTCAGGAATCTTGGACGTGGTGCATTCTCGACGATACCACGTCAGTAAAACTCCTCTCTGTCAACGAACCCAAGCTCACAACCAAATAGAACTCTACAGGAAGCAGCCCATGAAAGTTATGGCGTTCTTCCTTAACTAAGAATACCCGTGGCCCGAATGAACGTGCTGTCATGGGCATCCTTCGCGATGGTGACTCCCTAGGAAAAAATCATGTCTGCCAGCTCCTCGATTCTTTCGTTCATAGCGGACCCAACGGGAGCCATATATGCCTCGTAATCGAACCGCTGGGCATTAGTGCGTTCGATACCTTTGATTCTTGTTCAACGCATCGCGAGGCATGTTCTCCTCGGCTTGCAGTACATGCACGAGTGCGGTGTGGTACGTTCGTCTCCACCGCATGAATGATACTCTTGCTCTGCTATAAACCAGTTCTACACAGTTATCAAAGGCGACAACATCATGATGACTGGGGCTGGATTTCCAGAGAGTCGGTCAAGCATCGACATTGAGATTCAAGAATTATTTTGTGGAACATACAAGTTGACTGATTTCGGCTCTGGTAAGCTTTCCCGGTCTCTGCGCCACGTCATAGCAGTATTATTGTTGCGACCGCATTGCTTCTCGTTGTCGCTGTTCCAAACTTTGCGTATACACCTCCAAGTCACTATCAATATCAGAATCACCTGAATAGATCCTCCTCCATTAAGTACTAGTGAAGACAACATCTTGTATACTGTACAATAGTAGCTCTAATCTACACCTAATCAACGCTATTCCTCAGCTCTTTCAAAAACAAAACGACCTCCTTCGCGACATCTTCACCTCGCGCAGCATCCCCAGATTGGTCTCTGCTATATCTAGTACTATCCTCATTTCCATCTCTCTCGCCGCTCAGCTCTTTGCTAAGACTGATCGCAGCATAATATGCACCTACTTTCTGAGCATTTTCCACCAGCTGATCAAGCCTCATACTAGTTGACGACTCAGACCCTCTCGTCAGCTTCGAGTCAGTGAAGGACGAAGGTTCTAGTGGGAGTGAGTCGAGGATCATGTTCTGATTTTCAGTACTGTTGATCATCAACAGACCAAAAAGGATAGAAAGGTGTCCAAGGAGGAAAGACGCGTCTGCTTCAGCCTCAGCTGTTACCTGAACCTGAGTGGGGTTTTCGAGGGGCGGTGGAGAATACGATTCAGTTTTGACAAAACCTTTCTTCTTCTTCGGTGGCGTAGCTGGGGAAAGTGGAGCACTATCGGGAAGGTGATGGTGATAGACATCGGTAAGAATATGCAGGATAGTGACAGAACTGGGACATGAACATGAACGTATACAAGGTCGACTTTTACGGGCACACGCAGGGTCGAAATCTGTCTCACAGAATCAAGTGCTCAGTAAACGTAAGATACATCATCGGAAATGAATGGGACATACGTGTGTTTCTTAGAATGTTCTTAGCTTCGTCTATAACCTGAACAAGGTTCGTCAAAAGCCCAAGGGCAAGACACAGCCTGTCCAGCGCCTGAGCAGCCACCTGCTGATTGTCAGCGGTGGCAGGATAATCCTTGAGTGTTTCATCGGAAACATCATCTGTCTCCTTCTTAACAGCGAGGGGCATCGTCTTCCGCCGCTCGTTCCTATTCCCATGTCTGACCTTGGTGTCACTTTTCAACACAATCTTCTGTGCCATACATTCGTATCTCGTCATATCAGCACGAACGATAGTCCTCACGATCAACGTGATTGCAGACTCGTTCTTAATCAGGGCTTCACTCCACTGGTAGTCCGCGTGTGTCAAACTAACCAATACACGGAAAGTCATTTCGGTGCATTTGCCAGCGGAGTCTGTTAGAAGAACGTCAGATGATACTCAACACCGAATTTGACAGTTCTGCATACCAGCATCAAGAGCTTTTTCAAAGACCCGACCGGGTGCAAGCTCAGCAAAGTTTCCTACAGCCACTAAACCATCAACCAACCATTCATCTCTCGCCTGGTCAAGTAGCTTTCTGTAGCGGTCTAGCTTTATCTCGGACGATGATGGCGAATGGGAAACGGGCCCAACCCATTGCCCAAGGAGATACGAGTCCAATAACACGAGTAAATTGTAGATAGTGACAAAGGAAACCTGCTCAGCTAAGACTGCGTCATTTCGTCTACCCGAGGATGGAGGTTTGCTACCTCCGGTGAGGCGAGATGAAGGTTTGCCGGATGATCCGTGTGAGGGCACAGGGCTCACAGTTTCGAGCTCAAGCTGGGCGAGCGTAAGGGGTGTCATATTGACTCGGAGGGATCGCAAGAGGTCAGGTAGTTGAGCGCAGGATATTAGGGAGGTTGATAACGTAGAAAGAGTATGTGTCAGGAGAAGGGTAGTGGAAATCTGACGGTAAATAGTGAACAATAGTTGAGTATAGAGACTGTTCTACTCACGAGTGCCTTGGAAGGGAAAAGCTGAGATTTCGTGACAATCGTAGAATGAACGGACTTGAGAAGCGTCCTATCAGGTTTGTTTATGCCTAGCTTCTTGAGATCTGCATCAGGAGTTGACGACCGGGACAGGATGAGCAAAAGATCGGTTTCGGGAGTGAGAAACGTAAGAAATTTGAAGACGGTGCAGATGAAAACAGAGTCCGAGGTGCTGCTAGAGGTGCCTGCGGGCGAGGTGGATCGTTTTGCGAGATCAGCCGACGAGCCAAGATCACGAGAGACGAGAGCACAAAAGAAAGCCAGTAGGACGTCGAGAGTCTATGAGTGAATGACAATGGGCATCCTGCCTTTACAATATATACAGGACGTACCTTATCATCACCCTTACCTGCGCCAGCGTCGATGAGGGCTTCCCAAGTACTTGTCAAGAAGTCCGCAGCCTTAGCTTGTCGAGTAAATTCCGCATCGCACAGTCTGTTCAGAATTTCGGAAGCACTATACAAACAGTTAAGCTGGAAACATTTGACGAGAGAAGAACGCTGCTTGCCTTGCCTTTTTCAAGGCGAGAGTCTCATCCTTGCCCAGGCCTTCCAGGAGATAACCGACCTCATCAAGAAATCGACGATTTTCGCCCCTGTTCCTTATTTCTATGATGCTCCTATGAGGTTGTACAACGTCTGGTGGTGGTAGAGCTGCCTCCTGCTTCATACGTCCCTTTCCTTTCCTGCTTTTCGAAGGCGAGCCACTCGGGGTCGTAGAGTTCGAATGCGAAGGAGAGGTGAGTCCAGGATATGGATCGTCCTCAGAGAGATCAACGCCCCACCGAGTTCGTAGAGATGTATATGATTCTCGATTCAGAAAGTCGTCTTCATCCTGCAAAGCTTGATCTACAGAAAGTGCTGGAAGTTCGACCAAGAATGAACGAGATTTTCCTGCATACGTCCGTTTGGTGGTTACAGAGCGTTGCGAGGGGCCAGGTGAGTAATCCGAAGGAGACAAGGGTTGCGAAACGGGCTCCGACGGTGACGCGAACGTGGGCAGGGAAGACGTCCTATCCAGCAGGATTTGGCTGGAGCTCGGGGAGCTGACCTTGCTCTCCAAAGACGATTCTGTCTTCGACCGACCAAGCATACGTTTTGCGAGCCTTGAGGGCGTCCGTGAAGGTGATTTCAGCGGCGACAACGACGGCGAGGCACCATCGAAGATATGAGAGAGGTCTCGCGCGGGTGTTTGGGGAGATTGCAAAGTTGCTTGCTCAGCAGTCTTTTGTCTCTTTGGCGAGTCAATGTCTGATCCATCTTGTACTTTTCTTTTCAGAGGTTTCTTGCTGTAAGTTCGAGGGACAGACATTGTTCAGGAAGAATGCGAGCAGCAAAGTGGATGGTGAGTGGAGGGATTTGGATTTATGGCACGTGATGCTCGTCGCGACTGTGACACATGCGTGACTACGCGTCCGTGACATACTCAACACCATCCGCCATGAACATGCAAGTTTATCAGAACAGGCTTGAATCGTTTTTGCAGCCCAGGCGAGCGAAAGGATCTTTGAAATCGAATAGACCTATAAAATGGCCTCATCCGACTTACTTCACTGCTACTCCGGAAACTCTAGCAGAAGCCGGGTTCTATTTCGATCCTAGTCCAGACGACACCGACAATGTTACTTGCTATATGTGCGGAAAGGAGCTTGGTGATTGGGCAGAAGATGATGATCCATTTGATCTTCATTTCAAGAAATGCGGAAAGAAATGTGCTTGGGCTAATGTAAGGTGTGGGCTGGACATGGACAAGAACGAGCAGTAAGTGTATGGATTTACTGTCTGAATGAACTGATATTGAATTTTGGAAGATTCATATTTACTGACAAAACTCGACTGCCTACATCAAAATTAATGGAGAAGGCGCGTCTAGAGACTTTCACTTTTGAAGCTGGTTGGTGCCATGATCAAGGCAAGGGCCACGGCGCCTCCTCCAAGAAGGTATACTCGACAAATTTGCAGTTCAATTCAAACTGACTAAAGTAATCATAAGATGGCGAAGGCAGGGTTCATTTACTCGCCGGCAGAAGTTGGTGATGATCTTGCTGCGTGCTTGTATTGCGGTATATCTCTCTCTGGTTGGGATGCAGATGATGATCCGACGTGAGTCTATCTCATCATAGTCAAATACATGAATTGAAATGTACGCTATGTCAGTGAAGAACATCGGAAACGCGTCAAGAAGTCTGGAATTCCATGTCCAATGTTTCCTGACATCATCTTTTCCAAATCAACCTCGAAGTCCAAATCCAAATCTGCCCATGTCGATTCGTTCATGCCCACCAAGACCTTTGACGGAGAAGATGACGTGTCCGACGCTACGGCTCAGACTGTAGCGAGCACAAGCACTACCAAGACCCCGAAGGCATCTCGCTCGGCAAGCAGGGGTGCAAAGACACCTAAAGCTCCCGCACGGGGCACCTCCAAAACCCGGCAGACGTCCATTTTAGAGACAGACGGTGAAGAAGAAGAAACCGAGTCGCGCCCTGCCAGTAGGGCCTCAAAGAAAGGTGCTACGCATACGCGCTCTAGATCGGTGTCCAGAGCCGCAACGGCAGAACCAGATTCTGCTGTTGACGATGAACCCGCTCCTACCCGCCGAAAGGCATCCTCTTCACGATCGAAACCGAAGAATGTAGGAGATCACACGGATGACGATAGTGCTACTACAACTCTCCCGAAGAAGCACACTCGCTCGAAATCTAAATCTCGAGTATCTGTAATTCCGGAGGATACCGCTGCGGAGGACGAGGAAGACGAGGAGATTGTAGCCTCTGCTGCTCCAAAGCCACGATCTCGTTCTGTCTCACGAAAGCCTTCTTCACGAGCGTTGGCCAGGACAGAGTCGGCCAAATTGACAGAGGATAAGGATGATATGGCTTCAGTCCAAGTCAAGAAACCGTCGTCTAAGAGCATAAAATCTGCAAAATCTAAGCCCATCCCCTCCGCGGCTGATTTGTTCGACGATCCCGAGACTGTGGACGTTGACCTTCCCGCTCCTGCTTCTGCACCAACACGGAAATCCTCCAGAGCACCATCAGCCGCGAAGACAGCTCAACAAGAGGAACTTGGCGTGAGCGCGGGCGGGAGCAAAAAGAAAGGCGCTCACTCTCGTACAGCATCGACATCACAGAGGGGGAAGTCCCGTGCGACAACGGCGCAAGTCGAGGTTGAGGTGGTTGCGGAGGAAGATGATAAGCTGGAGGATATCTCTAACATTCCTCCCTCTTCTGTGGATCCCGAACCCATACCTGAATCTTCCACGTCGAAAGCCAAAAAGCTTACCAAATCGAAGTCGAAAACGAAATTGAAGACTCATACTCCTCCTTCCGAAGATCCTGTGCCTCTTTCAGAACATCATGACTCTGACGAGCCCATGCGCGAAGTTTCCGAGATCGAGAAACCAGCACCAACGCCGGCTTCAAAAGCAAGAAAACCTCTATCCCGTGTGTCTTCAACGTCTGCCATCCGTTCTGGAGCACCTGTTTCCGACCTACACCCGCTCAAGTCCAAGGCTGAAATGCCCATGACCGTAGATTCTGGTGAACTACATGATGAAGATAACAAATCCGTCCCACCTGCAGCACCCGACGCTTCATTCGTTGTCAACAGTATGAAAGACTTGGGGAAGGGTAAACCGCCATCCAAATCGAGCCCAACAACCAAACCTCCCTCTTCAGCAGCTCTTCGTAAGGCTAGCTACGTAGGTTCGCAGCGGGCGCAGAGCCGCAGTGGCAGTGCGAGCGATATCGAGGTCGACGCTGCGCTTCAGGTCGTTGATATATCTTCTGAGGAAGAAGGTAAAGAAGAGGGGCACAGACATCGGAAGGCTGCAGGTCCAAAGAGCAAGGCAAAGACGAAAACGAAAACGACCAGTGCAAATGCAGATATGGTGGGTAAGAGTAGTGATACCCCTCTTGCTTCGTCTTCGTCTTCGTTCTCGACGAAACCCACATCTGGGAATAGAGTAACAAGCGGGAGTGTCAAGCAAGGTTCCGTTCGGGCACAGATTGCTCGATTAGAGAGTATAGAGAGTATTGATGGTGGTAGGAAGACAACGCCTCCATCGCCCGTGAAGATTGCTCCGAAGGAAGATATAGAAATGGCAGACGTTGATGCGCCTGTGGAACCGGAGACAGCAGAACCGGAACCACCGAGACCTTCTACTCCTCCTCGATCTACAACTCCTCCGCCTCCGCCTTCCCCTTCGCCTGTAGTGGTACCGAAAACACCATTACCGTTAGCCAAGAACGAGAACACACTCAATATTCCAATGACCCCCGGGTTCAAGTTCGTTCCCCCGCTGTCGAAGGAGCCTTTTGTAAATCTCGATGCGTTGACGGATGCGGAGTTGGGTATGACAGTGGAACAATGGATCCGACATCAGATGGATATTGAGTATGATAAGTTCAAACGGGATGGAGTGAAGGAGCTAGCTGCATTCCAGGAAAGAGTTGAGGAGGTTAGGAAAGCTATCGAGGCGTTGTGACGGTTGAATTCTATAGAATATCCTATCAAGGACCTTTTCACAATGACTTGAACTTTGCATTTGTAGCTCACATCAACAACTGCACGACGTACTTATTCTAGCTACTTATCTGTATCAACAGAAACAACACCAATGCCGTGAAACAAAGAACAGTCACAGCGCCAGAGATACAACAGTATGAAACGAAGGGATAGGTAGATACAAAGCAAATAAACAAAAGAGTTCATCAGGAGTCCATGGTGCTGTCCCGAAGTTAGTAATGAGGGCGCTATGATTAGAAAGTCCTAAAGATGTCCATTATTACTCACTACCCATACTTCCTCTATCCAACAACAAACAGACAAATTTCTCGCGCATCCTCAGGCCTCAGCTTCGGACCCAGCCTCAGCTTCATACAGGGCTAAGAAAGTTCATGCTCTCGCCTCATCTTCTTTTTTCTATGCACCAGCTCCAAATCATCTTTGTACAGCGAGTCAGTGAGGGGGATTGTATCACTGCACATTAAAATCCTGTCAAGAGAGAACGGAGTCAGCATCAAATACTACTTTGCTCGAACGCTTGGCACTGGTCGCAGCAATGCGGATGCATGCCAATACGCCTAACAAGGGAACAGATCACACACCGAATAAACCAAGAACTATCACCGCCATTCCAACAAGACCCCCGGTGATCGCACTAGCATGTAACGAGCTCGCTCCATTGTTCTTATTCGAGGTACTAGTAGAACTAGAATTACTCGAAGTAGTCGTACTCGATCCTGATGCGCTCCCAGACACACCATTAAGCCTTGTATTCGCAGGAAGCGAACTAACAGCGGCTGTAGGTTGAGTCTCCACTTGTCCACTACCAACGATAACAAAAGTGCCGTTGGAGGGAACACCATTGACCACGACGAAGACCATCGCAGGCCCAGGTTGGAAAATGTTGGGATTAGGAGGCATCTGTGCGGTGTGCAGAGTCAATGAGCCATCGTTGTTGACTGTATATGTGTTGTTTAACTGTAGGAACCGCTGACCCATGTTCATCGCATGGGTTGTCCAGCCGGGGCGAATGACAACGACGGTGGTATTGTCAGCGGCGTCGTTGGAATTTCCTGAGTAGGAGCTAGCAGGGACAGTGATGTCAAATGAGTTACCGCCGTAAGAGAGGGTATTAGGGATGCCACTTGGAACGGGTCGGGTATCAGCTGAGAAGTACGGGGGGTAAAAAATCTCCGCTTGGTATGTGGTTGGGTAGAAAGTAGTCAGATTTACATCGACATTGGGATTTGATCCAGCAATGAGAACAGATGCATCGGGAAGGAGAAGCGCTGAGGAGTGGTATAAACGCGCTATATTGGAGGTGTCAAACCCTGCATTCGACCAACGACTACCTGCTGGTGCATTGGGGTCGTATATGGCGGGTTTGCCAACGGCACCGGCAGCTAGGGACATGCCAAACGGCATTTCAGAGTATGACGTAGTCACGAGGGTCTGCGTAGAATAACCAGCAGTACCGTTCAAACCACCATTGACAACCAAAAGCTTGCCGGTCGGTAGAACGATGAATTGTCCCATAGTACGGCCGTCGAGCATATCATCATCCTGCACGTACGTAGGTGTGGAACCGTCCTCAGGTTCCGGCGTAATGCGCTGGCAGTCTTTTGAAGCAGGGTAGAGCCAGGTGTCGATGAAAGGCCATGAGTAGTTTCCCCAGGATTGATCAGGCATGTCCGATCCACCACAGAAAAGAACGGTAGGGGTCCAGTTATTAGCAGGAGTCAAGGGGAGCATAGCGACGGCTCCGGAAGCAGGGTATACACGAGCTACACCTCCAGGCATGTCGGGGAGGTCAGTCTCCGTGTTGGTCTCGGGATCCCAAATCACTGAAAGATGCGACTATTGATCAACAATCAAGTGACTTGGGCGGGAATATACGTACTCGTTGAAACGTTTGCCTGAACTAGCATCTTTCCGGACGACAGGAGGTACGTATGAGCGTAAGCATTCAAGCCAGATGTCTTGATCATGAACTGCATGACGGTTGCGTTACGACCGTTGGCTGGATAAAATTCATATGTAGGCTCGGCAGCACCACCCTCAAACTCAGGATCGGTATTAGGATAGTTCCTGTTGATGTATCCTCCGTTCACGAAACCACCAATAAGAACGATCGTGCCATCGCCCATAGCCTCTGAGGCAGAATACCATCGACTCTTCTGCATTGACAAGACAGAAGGGTCGTCGAACCATTGACAGTTGGCAGAGGAAAAATCGTCGCTGTCCGTGCAAGGATTGATCACACGAATAGATTTTGTTCCATCGAAATCCTGGTACGTCGCGTCAAAGGCGGCAGAGCCACCGCCAGGATTCAACTGAGAGCCAACATTACCACCGGGCGAAACGGCACCGTTACCGCCAAATGTGGCGTAGGATCCGTTAGGAAGATGCATACCAGAAGCACAGAAAGTATTTGTTTTTACGCTCATTGCTGTCGATTCATGAGTATTGAAATCCCTGAATTAAGCGCAGGTGAGTTCGCCAAACGATAACACGATCAATAGGTTGAGCCCTACCAAACAGCACCCCAGGCTGGATGACCGTCAATTTGGGCAGCATTTCCCTCGGCCTTGTCTAAGATGTAGACTTTTTGGTTGTTTCCGACAAACATCTAGTTTCCTCGAGGTCAAGAATTCATCTAGACCTAACATATGCTCAACACATACCATCATTGCGCTGACCGTCGTATTTCCTCCATTCGCGAAGGAACCTGCTGTAAATGCCAAAGAGGGTGCTACTGCGCTGGCGAGCCATAGTGAGGCCAACCAAGGCGAATTTGAAGGAAACATCATGTTCAGTTCGTGACAACAATGAGATTAAAAGTATAGGAAAAGGAAATAAAAGAGAGGAAAAGGAGTGACAAAAGGGCGACTTGAGTTGGGGGAAAAACAAACGGAGAACACAAGAAGGGCGTATTTGAGGCTGAGCCCATCTTGACGGGGACTGCCCCTCACCCACGGGTTTCCAAATTTAGCCGACGTCTGTACCAGCGCTACAACCATACATACTTGCAGCGGCAGCGGCATATTTGCCCGTAAGTACAGTTACATGCAATTTACAGAGCAAAGTAAAGTTTTCCGTCTTCGTTGTGCAAAGGCTCTGACTTTCTGCTGACATCGAGAGAATGACCCCGTATCAAACGGGTAGTATGTCTTTGCGGTTCAAACAATGCAAACCCCCTCGTGTACTACATATATATCGTCAAATGAGACTTGCATTTATTATTACCGCGAGTTTTAAACGTTCCTGCACACATACTGTTTTGTCCCCGATCTGAAGAGACGCAGTGACATACTCACTTGTAATTGACAGGCAGATAGGGTAGGGTGCGGGCCAAGTTGCAGCCGCTGAGCCGCTCTTCGTTAACGGGCTAAAAATCCCGTCGCCCTACAATTTCTTGATTTTGAGGGTAGAAGTCCTGTGAAAGTCCCTGAAGGCCAGAGAATTTCGTTGAAGAGCTAAACCTCCGGGACCATGTTTTCGCCTATACCAAATGGAATCAGCCAAGAGACAATGATTGATCACAGGAGCCCTAGTACTTGAAGTTACAATGTTACATGCTCAGCCCGGCGGCGTCGATAGAATCATGACCAGAATTACCTCACCAATCTCTATCCATTTTGCATGACCTCTGGTACTTTGAGTGAACAGTAGTAGTTCTTTATACCACCCTTAGGCAGCTGCTGGCGAGCATCGAAAGAGCCCTTGCGAATCCGTCCCGAACTAGCACTTCGATGTAAAGTTGGCTGTGAAAGATCACCACAAAATCAAATTTCATGAGTGACTGTTGAAACGTTGACCCTGCACAGTGCCATCTTGCAGCCTCAGAGTCATATCAAAACCAATCCGATCGAAATAAGTTGGGTATCACTTCTCAAGAAATCGCGCGCAGGTGGAGGCCTAGAGGGAGCTGAGACATAGCATTCGGACCTGCTCTTGTCCAGGTTTCACGTTGAATCGTCTCTTTTGCTGCTCAGTGATAAGAAGGAAATGAAAGCTGCAAATGGCTATAGCCTGAGTATGACTCTGAGTCATGACGAAGAAAAATAGCCCAGTTCCAGCCCGCCGGCCACGCGAAATGCATCCCACCACCTCACCATCAAAGGTCTGTATTCTTCAGATCGCTCGCTCGAGATATACTGATTTTTTTCGGTTTCATAGGCTTCATATGGTGTTCGAACGTATGATTCAAAGCTCGTAACTCGCGAAATGCATCGGTTAGGCACCGCGCCGCCTGGTTCGACGTCGCTACCTAATCCTGCTTCTATAGCGCAAGCTTCAACTGCAACGTCATCCAATGATCCTTGGGGCGTGCTTCATGTTAACTTACTGCCTTTGTTCAATGGAGAACCTCTCAGAGTGCCTATGTAAGTCAGTTCAGCTCAGATCAATGCAAGCAAAATGGACTTCTATATTTTTCGTTTTTGTAGTGAAGAGCTCAACCTTCTTGTCAAGCGTCATATTTCTTTCGCAGCATCATCACCATCAAAAGCTTTAAGCACCCTCGAAAATGATACCATGGAACTACTGTCCTCGGGTATGGTGACCTTGAACGCGAAACTTGTAGGAATAGAGGACGACAAGCTACTTTCGCGAGTCGTAGAGCTGTGGGGTTTCTTTTGGGATCAAGTCCTCACATACGTTGAAGGAGTATGCTTACAATTCTACCTGCATCCATTCTTTCCTGATTTTGAGCGCACGGCAGGTCTTGCTACCTCTCCAGACGGATCCTCTTCTCTCATCTCTCTATCGCACCCCTAAACGACCGTCCTCACCGACTCGGCAAACTTCAAAACCATCCATATCATCATCTCTCGCACTGGGCGGTCATGGGAAGTCGGGTTATCACATTGATGTCCGAACAGTCGCTTTACATTCCTTTCGGGACAAAATTATTCTACCGTTGTTTGCCCGTTTATATGCGCGAATAACCTCGATAAATTCAGGCAAGAATCAGGAAGGGGTACAGGAGATCCCACCAAGAATGCAACAGATGTGCGTTGATTTATAAACCTCCATATGTCCAGTTCCCTAAAGTCGTTTTGCTGTAGGCTTCTGGTTTTAGCTTCTCAATCTCGACCTCGCCCACCTACTCTCTCGTTATCAAAACCACCTCCTCAACTATCCACGGGCGAAGCAGCCGTCGCAGATCTCCTTCGAGCACTCCGCACGAGCACACGGAACCAGTCTTCTCGTTCTGGTCATATGCACTCTCAACACTCGATATCAACTCAGAACCGACCAAGTCTCGACCTCGCGGGCGGTGGCTCCTCGGCCCCCAACTCTGCGCGCGCGCCTTCCTTCCTGTCAGGTGGCGCACCTCGCGATCGCCGAGGTCGTATCGCTCAGAAAGCCAGAGGGAAAGGTTTGGCGATCATCCCTGGTGATTCTCAAGATGATTTATCAGGAGATGAGACGCCGAAAAATGGGTACATGGATAGTCACGCTAGACGGGTGGCTGAATATGAGATACAGAGGGAGAGAGAGTTTTTGGATTCTCTGAGGTTGGTGTTGTCTTCTTCCCTTTTTCGTGAAATTCACGTAAATGGTAATTCTGTAGGAGCCCTGATCTTGAGCCACCTACGTCCAGCTCCGGCACACCTAGTGGGAGCTCTACTACTGCTACCGTCACCGCGCGTGCAAGTGTAGGTGGCTGGGGTCTCGGGGCAGGTAACGTCGATCTCGATACAACAAAGCAATTGAGTGAAGATGACGAAGACGAACCGCTAGACTGGGATCAAGCACAGGTACGTTGAACCCATCCTGTACTTAGCCCTTGTTTTTCTTATTGTTTTCCGCTTTGTAGGCCGTGGTAGAACGGATGGTCGGGATGACCTCTACTACTCAACCTGCGCAAACGCAAACGCAGAATCAATCCCAGTCTCAGGAAAACCCTCAAACAGCTGCAAGCCCAACTTCGGCACTTCCGAGTGCTTCGATGAGACGGAGGATGACTTGATGTTGCTCAGATTAAGTTTGGTTTAATGGGTTTTGGACGAGAATGGCAAACCTTGTAATTTCTTTTCGTCTTTGCTTTGCGGGATGGAGTGGCTTTCGGACTTTCACATGCTCTGTGGTTCACAGAGTTACGTTGATTGGATTTCCAGACTTCAGCACTGCTACTTGTTGTACTTACTATCATACTGTGCGTATACGAATGACTCGCAAGCGACAGAAGAGATCTCCAGTGGTCCAGATTGAACAAACACATGTACATATCGATGTGTACATATTGATTGTCCGTATTTGGTGCTTACTGCTTCATTTCGACGCGCGTGTGATCTCCGTATCAAATCCAAGAAAATCTTCAATTCGAAGATTCATTGCTTCAACATTGTACAGAATCGAGGAGAATCTCACGTTTCTCAGACAATCATGGATTGAATATAAGTATGATGGCAACCTTTTCGATATTTCTATATCGAGGCTACGCCGATGACAGGTACGTGCCCTTTTGAGTAATCCTTGTATCGAATTAACCCATTACCTATCGTTATTAGGCATGTTTGTTGCGAAAGACGCGTCGATTTCTTCCAGTTTTTCACGAAAACACAGAGGACACGTCGTTCCTACCGCCTTGCCGAGGTGTTGTCAGAAATTGAATTTCTCGGGGTCGCTGGGGGGCTAACGAGGCTTTGTTAATCAATGACTACAGCTACATGCTGCGGCTTCAGTGGCTCTTTTGACCTTCCCTGGGTTAACGCTTCCTCAACTCCGGGTTTGCAGGCTTATTCCCCGTTGTCTTGTCTTGTCTGTAACCATTTTGAGCTTGCGGCAGGAATCGATGAACGAAATGACTTGGCCCTTTCTGCTTTGCCATCCTTGCGCGTTCCTTCTGCCTTGGTGCCCAAATTAGAGCCTTTCCTTGGTACTTTCGTCTATGCCTATGCTTCAAATCCTTGGCCGCGTTCGATGTTCTGCGTTTACTCTACAGCTTACTATGATGAAGTGTAGACTTGTGTAGGTCTATTGCTCCCAGCTGGCATGTCGGCATTTCACACCGACTTTGATGGGTTGCTCCTGCTGTTACTAATGGAGATGTTTTCCCAGCACGATCGCATCAACACGAGCAGGGCCTTAAGTGTCAGCCACTTAGAAGCACACTCTCTACGCATCATTTGGCTGCTCGGTCAATACAATCTATTGTGGCCTACATGTCTCACCCATTACGACGTCGGTCAAATCGTCTGCCCTCTTTTGACAGAGAGCCACTGAAGTTCGCCATAAATTCGCGGCTATGGGGACGATGAACTTCACCACTTGCCTTGTACCATGTCTTCCATCGTCTCTTTCCTTAAATCCAGCCCTCTGGTTTTTTATCATTTGCACTCCAATGGCACTCTTCGTGTTGGCGCTGGCCTCAGCGTACGCCGATTGACCAACGTCTTCCCCGAAGGTCATCAAGTTCTGATGCGTGCTGCGATGCTCTCCATTCCCCCGTCTGCTGTGCAAGAGATGATCATGACCATCGGCCCCAAGATACACCGTGTTCCCAACGATGACCTCCTCTTGGACTGCTTCGGGCACTTCAATGGCGTGAAGGTGGTTGCACTTAACGTCGACACTTCTGCATGGAACGCCGCGTTCGCCGCTCTCCTTCCTCCGCTTCATCGCACCGTGGAATCCTTCACTCTTCTTGTGACAGGCAAGGACGGGCCTCTCTTCCTTCTGAAATACTTCGCCAATGAAGATTCCAATGCGCTGCTCACGTTTGAAATGAGCGGGCTGGAACATCAGATTTCCGTCGGTGGTACTCGTGGCACCATCACCTTTCACTCGCTGTTGCAAACGGTGACCCCTCTTCTCGACCTCGACGTCGGTACCACCAGGTCCAAGGTTATCTTCGCGCCTACCACTTTCGGCGCTTTCAGAAGTGTCCAGGTTCTGATTATCTCTGGACTCCTGTCAAGTGTGCAGAAGATCGCTCAGGTTCTTGCTAGCAATGATGATGATGTGCCTATCTATTCACTGGATTGCGATGTCCCTGCGCTTGAATCTCGCGATGAAGTACAGGCGTTTTTTCTCTACTTGAGGCATCACGCTCCACATTTGCACAAGTTGAGCATTACAGTCGACACCTTGAGTCTCAAGGGAGACGAAATCACTTGGATGGGTACTGTCGTTGAAGTGGCCCATCTTCACAACCTGACTTTCCTGACAATCAAACATCCTCTCCCTCTTTGGCTGCACGATACGGACGTCAAGACGATATTGATGTCCCTTCCCAATGCGCAGATAATTTCTCTCAATCCGAAGCCAGAGCTGGGATTCGGCGGCGAGACACCTTCCGTTTGCCCGAGTCTGGATGTGCTAGACATCGCTGCAACCTACGGTGGGCAATACCTTCACAGTTTGGGTTTATATCTGAACCCGGAAGGTTCTCGCACGGGCATGTATCAACCTCATACACCTAGACTCCTTGTCAAGGAGCTGGAGTTGGGCACACCCAATGGGTTGACGTCCGTTGCTAGGAAGATGGCGAAAGATTTGTTTCCCTCAGCACAGATGATCTGAATTTGATCTCCTTTCGTTCGTTCCATTCGTTTCATTTCCCCCCTCGCCTTTGGATGCATTGAACTTTTTGACCAAACTGTTACGAATCTTTCACGACTTGCATTTATCATTATCGCATTTACATATAAAGCCTTGCCTCGGCTTATTTTTTATATACTTATCAAAGTATGTGTGTAGTAGTAGTAGTAGTAGTAGTAGACACCTGATATAAAGTATGTTCAACCCACAAGAGCTCCTAAATTTGGAATGCATTGATTTCAGGGTTGAATAATGTAACTTGGTCGGCAAGAGACTTTGAACTTACACTGTTCAGAGTTACAGCTGAGCAGTGAGTGTACGCACACGGGAACGCCTGCCAGACGCGTCTTGACGACTCCACGCGCCGAGCATTTTACATCCTTCACACTCTGAGTCGAGTGACACTGGCAGCTACTCGACTGGCAGCAAAGCTGGCTCTGTCTTTATCTTCGGTATTTATTCGTATAGGTTCACGATATCCCTCTTTACGGCGGTCGTTTTCATCCGCACCTTCCACCGAGTTCTCGTCCACCCGTTCGAGTCGTGATATGAACTGGCATGCTACCGTCTTGAGCACAGTGTCTTCTGATACGGAGCCGACCATTATCATCAATTTTGATAACGCAAAATACATTTTCAATGCTGGCGAAAATACCTGTCGGGCATTTCTGCAAAGTAGAAGCAGCTGGAAGAGGGCCAAGGGCATTTTCTTAACTCAAATGGAGTCCCAGCGTGCTGCAGGACTTGCTTGTGAGAATTGGATTCACTTTTATTGAATATATCTTAAATGTTTTCCTTGTGTAGCGCTTCTAATGAGTTTTGCGGATGCTACCATTCCAAAGCTTAACATCGTTGGACCTCCGGGATTGAAACATTATCTAGCTGCGATGAGAATGTATACCTATCGGTACGCATCAACTACTTTCTCTTTCGATGTAGCTGTTACGTGACTTCCTTCATAGAAATACTATGCCTATCATACCAACGGAAACATCATTTAATTCAGACTTCTCCGACACTCCAAATCCAGTATTCAAGGACGACAACCTCGCGATATACAGTATTCCGATCTCTGAGGCACCACCTAATTTACAAGGATTCACTTCGGCCTCCTCGTCTGCAGATCAATCAATGGAAGAGGGATCTCTTAAGCGGAAAAGGGAAATCTCTCCGGATGCCCCTTCCAAGCGAGTCACAACCTCTGCTGCTGAGAGTTCGACCTCTCCTACTCTTGAAGAATTGATGCGAGACCCACACTTTTTGCCAGAGAGATTGACTGATCGGGAGGCTCAGAAATGGCGGGAACTTATGATCAATGCAATGTTCCCTGCTTCAAAGGTCTCAAAGAATCAAGGCAAAGGCAAAGGGACAGCAAAAAAGGAGAAAAATCAGCAGAAGGAGCTGACTGAGGCAGACTCCGCAAGATTATCCCAGTCCGCGAGTAAGGGTGGGGAACCGAAAACCCGGAATGTATGTTCTGTTATAAAGGATTATTGCCGTCCTTTTCATCTCAGTCAGTGATTAGATAGACGACTATCATCGACCTGCCCTCGCAAAAGGTTTCCACACCCAGCTTCCTAAATTTGTTCCACCTGCGGGTGTCCCGATTTCCCGACGCGCTGTGGCTTACATAGCTCTAGGTCCACGAGTTCGCGGAAAGTTTGATGTGGTCAAAGCTCAGGAGTTGAAGATCCCTGTGGGACGCGAGCGGGCCAAGTTGACTGCAGGTCAAACCATCACGTTCAAGGTGAAAGAGGGCGACACAGAAATTGAAAGGACTGTCCGTCCTGAAGAGGTTATTGGACCAACAGAGACTCCAGGAGTAGGTGCATTGGTCAGATACTCGGGATGGTGTCGCTCAATTCCTAGCTTTTCCAGGCCGTTTTAATCCTGGATGTCCCTACAAAAGCACATGTAGCTTCCGTAATTTCGGCATTCACAGAATCATCCTTTTATTCAAAGTTTCATTCGACGAAGGAGGAAGACTTGAAACAGTGTACAGTTCGCACTGTCTTCCATGTATGTGGAGACGGGGTTCTAGAAGACGAGCGATATCTTGAGTTCATACGAGGGTTTGATCCTCGTGCTCATGTTAGTCTGTTTTCATACTGCTGTTGCCTTGCGTTGACGAGGTTAACTTTTTAGCATGTCGTTGCATCGAAAGAGCATTGCGCGGACCCAGTCACCTTTACAAGCGCAGGCTATCACCAACTCAAACTGAGCCACCTCGACCCGGAGATATTCTCGGTTCCCAAGTTCAACCTCAAACCCAAGAAAGACATCACTGGTGCGTACATTTCACCTTGGCTACTTCGAGATCATACACTTACGATGCTTGTTCGTTCCGTTCACTCCCCAGCTATTCCCAATCTCCCATCAAACCTCACTCTAATGAAAGGGAACATGAGAGCTAGCGTGCGGCCTCCTGGGGCACCAATTCAGGAACAATTTGCCATTGAGTCAGATAGGTTTCATCCGTCTGCAGTAGAGGGCTTGGTTCTTCGGGAGTCTACTGCAGAACATTTTGCTAAAAGTAAATCTGAAGTGGAGGCTTTTGCTCAGAACGAGAGGTATCAGAAGTCGATAGGAGGTGATGTAACTATCATTACTTTGGGTACGGGAAGTGCGATCCCTAGCAAGTACCGCAATGGTACGTCTTATCAATCCGAAAGAGGGTTCCTTTCGTACTGACCTTCATCAACACTGGACAGTGTCGTCTACTGTGATTCAAATACCAGGTTACGGGAACATCCTCCTAGATTGCGGGGAAGGTACCTGGGGACAACTCGTACGGCAATTTGGGACGGATGACTCGACGACGAACATTTGGGACTTTATGCGAAACCTCAAATGTATCTACATTAGCCATGTCCATGGTGACCACCATATGGGTGTAACAAAACTGTTATCCCAGCGTAAGCTCGTATGTGCCTTCAACTGCTGTTCACATCCAGGAGTTGACTTAAATCTCATATGTAGTTGGACCCTCCACCAAAGGAACCCCTCTACTTGGTAGCTATTCGCGCTGTCCATCTTTACCTCCGCGAGGTACAAGATTTGCAAGATCTCGGTCTGTTTGATCCTTCGGGAAACGGTGTTGTCCCGATTTTGAGTCCTGCACTCCATTGGAAACAGCCAGAGTCCTATATGCCGACTGGTTTGTGGCAAATTGGAGGAAATGAGCCTTGGCTTGATATTCAGCTGTGTGTAGATCGCCTTTGTCTTTCACCTCATTCTCAATCTAAATACCCTTTCTCAGGTCTAGGAATCGAGCACAAGATATGTGCCAGGCACTGGGTCTACAGAGTTTCCAAACGGTCGATGTTCGTCACAGGACGCGATGTTATGGCGCGATTATTAAACATCAAGACGGTTGGAGTGTCGTGTATGTCGCCTTGGAAATTGGGAGATTGCTGACTGAAATACTGATTCTGCGATATGCATGTAGCTTTTCCGGAGACACAATGCCTTCAGATAGTCTCGTGCATGCGGGACATGGCGCTACTGTCTTGATTCACGAAGCAACAATGGCGGACGACCAAGAAGAGATGGCACGGCAAAAGGCGCACAGTACACTTGGACAGGCACTAAGTATCGGACAAAGGTCAGTCCCATCTACCCCTATCTCAGAGGGATCACCTAAATATTTTCTAGGATGAATGCTAAAAACATCCTTCTGACGCACTTCTCTGCTCGATATCCAAAAATCCCTCACCGGTTGGAGAAGGGGAAAGGCGAAGACAAAGACAAAGACGGCGAGGAAGCAGAAAACTCTGAAGCACTAGAGGAAATTGCTATGATTGAAGACGATGACAAGGCCGTAGTCGCCTTTGCTTTCGATCACGCCGCTATGAAAATTGACAATATGTGGAAGATCAAGTACTACTTGTCCGCATTAGAGAAGAGTTATCAGGAGACGATAGCGGAAGTTGGTGAGGAGGAGGCTGAGGACATGGCTTCCCTTGAGCATGAGGTCAACGTGGTGTAGGCCCTCGTAGTTGAAAAGAATCGAGCGTACTCGCGTTCAGAGTAGGAGTATGTGATTCAATCGTATATTACTAATACTCATATAGCACACAGAAATCAGTCAGAAGTAGTCTCGTACCCAGCCGCTTTGGTGGATGGATCCCAGAGCGATCTCTGCCCGCTCGGATAAATCCGGCGGAGTTCGAAGAAGTCCACCAAAACCTTTCGAACTCCGCCGGATTCATCCGGTAGGCAGAGCGTGTTGGTCACGAAGAGGTCTGGGTACGAGACTAGTCAGAAGTTACATAAGAGCAAATTCCGGTGGTGCAGGGAATTGAGAACAGAAAGATACCTGTCGTCACGGGTGTGAGCTTATGGAGCTCGTAACCTTCAGAATTGTTCTCCTACTGTGAGCACACTGCAT
Organism: Omphalotus olearius VT 653.13; assembly: GCA_000296255.1. Taxonomy (NCBI): domain Eukaryota; kingdom Fungi; phylum Basidiomycota; class Agaricomycetes; order Agaricales; family Omphalotaceae; genus Omphalotus; species Omphalotus olearius. The sequence continues at coordinate 58,396 of JH814851.1, forward strand.
TCTAAATAGACGTGATCAAACAGATACAACAAATTAGGTACTAATACTTCTATCTAATACACGTCAAGTCCAACGCAGAACAGTCACACAACGCAACTCTTCAATTGCTGTCGTCCTCCTCATCTTCCCCCAGTATGTGATGCGAAGCTTGATTCATGCTGTCACGATTCGGTACTCTAGAGTACCACTTGGATCGTACAGGCGTTTGTACTAGCTCAATGTTGTTCGTGGCGTTATCGTTTAGCGTCCGTGCATTCCGTCCACTGACAGTATACAGATGGATGAGGCTGACAATGAGGGTGTATAGTACAAATGAAAGGCTGTAGAGGTAATGTGAGTATGGCCCATGTCCGGGCTACAGTGTAATAAAGCTGAAGGGACTAACCTGAACATGATAAGGATATATGTGACATGGTCCATCCCATTGTCGTGCACATAGTCTAACTCTTCGTCAGTAGCTGACATGAATAATAAGCTAGAAGATAACGGGAATATGTTAGTGACGACACATGTCCCCTGGAAGTAGCGGACAGTACCCTGCAGTAACGAGTAACTGGGCACGCCGTCGAGTTAGTTTTCCATGAAAAGGCACGACAAGAGCTGAACTCACGAAAGGAGGCAAATGACGGAACGCTTTAGCAGCTGAGCTAGCCTTTTCAGCCGCACTGGGCATGGTAGGATCCCTTGGACTTGCAAGCGGGTCAGCCAGTGTATGTTCGCTGTGGTCATCATCGTCTAGACCGTCGGTCGGGGTAGGCGAAGAGAAGAAGCATATTTCAATGATCCTAGTGACGCCCGCAAGCTCAAGGGTATGGCCAAACATTGTGTGTACCTGGCGCGCATAGTGAGTCAATGGATAATTATATCAGTATCTAGACACGTACTCGCGTTGAAATTTCCAGAGCTTGGGCATGTTCAGACATTCCCCAGCCAGTCAGAATGATACTACAGACCATAACATCAGGCAGGTGCAGTGACAATCTGAGAATGATGTATACATTATTGATGGGACAACGTTCCTCTGTAATTATAACAATGATAAGTTGAAACTGCGTGGCAGATGAAAATCAATGATTTACACACCTGATTGTTTCGAGCAAGAAAGATGCCAAGAGCGCCTCCAGCCCACCCTTTGCAAATATTAGACCTATCGTCAGAATAAATTTATGGTGGGCGTACAAAGAACTCCGAGGATACTGAGTCAAGAGTGAGTGAAAGCAACATACAGGGATCGTAAGAATGAAACTTACGTGTGTTGCATGTCCTTCACGGACCAAGTTGATCCACGGTGTTCGGTGAAAGTGTTGACTGGATACAATGTGAGAATCGATTCAAAAGAATGGTCAACGTTTACTCGCCTATGCCCTGGAACGAGCCTGTTGATCTGATCATCCTTCACTCGCGCTGTGATAGATTTGCTTACCCAGAGCATGATCACCCTTTCAATCATTAGAATCACATGTATCAACAAGACAGAGGACTCTCACCATGAATCCCACCACTCGGGGCTGCGGCCGCTCCGTCTAACCCAAGCCTCGCCAACTAGAAGAAGGATAGCCATGATAGTTCCATACGCGATGAACCCGCTCCCCATGATGTAATGAGCGAGACACTGCCCCAAGTGACCTCCCCTGCAGTATCCACGGAATGTTATTGCACCAAATAGCATCTGAACCCATCCAATGATGGGATAGACCTTCCCAATAACACCGTGTGCACGAACAGCGTAGGGGCGAATTGATTGTTCGTGAATGTGAAGCTTGAGATATACCCCGAGGACAAGCTGAGAAACGATTGGAATTAACATGATTGACGCCATCGTTCCATGAGCGCCAGCCAAGAATTGACGTCCTTTGTGTGAATGCCCCAGAATGTAACCTCCCGCAGTAAGAACAAACCCAGTGCTCTAAAGACATCCAGCGTCTCTTCAATCTCTTCAGCTGAGAGGTTACTGATGATATGCATACCTGCAGAGGAACATGCCATCTGCTACGAGATAGCCCAAGTACCATGCCAGTTGGAAACAATATCCCCCATACAAAAGCCTGAAGGAAAATGTGTATCCAAAGAATTGCATCGACTGGCTTCATGTCGTTGTCCGCGTCCAACTCGTCGTGATGTTCATGAGCAAGAGTGAATGAGGCACATAATATAGAGGCAAACGCCGGTATCCAAGGCTTGAAAGCCATTTTGCGACGGGTACAACCAATAGATGAAGGTTCCAGCAGAAGGAAAGAGGCGGCGCCTGGGCAGCGCTTGCTTGGCGACGAGAGTGAAGCTTTGTCATATACGCTTAGTCATTATTGGTGGCCAACCTTTTACTTCATGTCTACTATCTTCAGGAGCTTGAAATCCCACAGATCTCGCAAAGACGAATTGGTTTTGGAATCTGGCTCAAGAACTTCGCAATCTAGCAATTACTTTGCGCAACCTCCAGAATGGGCACCTGCTCCAGAAAAATCTGTACGCAGCATACAATTCATTCGGGATGTTACATGTTTAAATTCATCAGTGATATATAGCATGCGTTCGGAAGTATCAGCGATGCTCCTGAAGAAGAATGTCAAGCTGCTATCGATTTCTGTCTGACATATCCTCTAAGTCCTCCCGTCCTCGTCCCGTCTTATGCTGTCGATCGAATCAGAGCAGAAGGGAGCAGAGCTTGGGGTATTGAGATACCGACTGCTCAGGACTACAGGCGATTCTCTGGTAGCATTGACAATATTCCTCCTGCATCAAAATCTCCCGGAGTCGTGCGTGTAACCACAGATTCAAGTTGCAGCGATTTTTGTTTATTGAGCGACCTTCCGATTATTGCTGGTCTGTATGATGTATCAGGGAGAACGGGTGTTTACTACGAGGTGAAGATTCACAGGATGAATCCTCCAAAGTCATTAATTGCGATAGGTATGTCGATTGTACAGTGATGAGTCCGCCCTCATGAACCCCCTATTTAGGTACGGCGTGTCGCCCATATCCTCTTTGGCGTCTGCCAGGTTGGAATCGAGAGAGCTCGGGCTTGCATCTCGACGATATGCGTAAGTTCTTCGAGGATCCGGACGGAGGACGTGACTACGACGTTCGCCTCAATCGCGTAAGTCCCGGAGACACGATCGGGTGTGGGTATACATACGCTACTGGTTCGCTGTTCTTTACATGGAACGGATTACGCCTAGCAAACGCCTTCAATGGGATACATCTTCCCCGTCAAGAATTCGATGTCTTCGCTGCGATTGGTGTTGTGGGTGCTGTGCAATTTGATGTAAATTTCGGTGGCGAGCTGTTCAGATGGAAAGAAGGGAATGAATGGCACTGGAAAGTTGACGGCTTGGTTGGGAAGCTCGTTGATATAGGGGGTCCCGCTGAAGACCTCCCAGCGTACAGTGGTTGACTTGATGCATTGTGGGTGGGTGGTCAATATTTGGAAATTTGTACTTATTGGAGGGTACTTACTGCAACGGGCTTTTTTCTTTCATGTTGCTGAAACCTTTTAAGTACGTCTTTCCCAATTCTTATCTACATATTTGTTCAGTGTGTCGGCCATCGCCGGCGTCACTCAGACACTTTACATGTCACAAACTAATAGTGATATGTAAGCGACCTCAAAACCGTTCTTCATCTATTTCACGTATTCTCCCAGCTTCAGTTGGAATCGGCAGGTTAATCGTGCGCGACGCGTCTATCGCGTTCTGCCGTGTTGCCAGTTATACCGAGGACGTCCTCAATGAGTCATTATACTCATCCTCGTAACAGTCGACGTTACGAGGAACCCCCAGGCTCCAATAATTCGAGGGATCATACAAGTTATCCGTACTTCAAGGCAAGAACAACTGACGAAAGAAAGTATAGTGGAAGCAGTGGCTCAGTGGACTCATTTTTCAACCGTCGGAGTCGAAATTCAGCTCCACGTCTACCGACAAGCAGTTTCAGAAATTGTGATACTTCCTATCAGTCTACAAAGCAAATTAACAGTACCAGGAACAAGGCTGTCACCAGGAGCAGAAGCAGAAGCAGAAGTCCGTCTCGTCGAAAAATACCATTTTCAGATCGTTCTTCAACCTTGGCAAGCTGTCAGGATGATCGTGCGGGAAGCCTAAGCAAGGAAGGTACGAGTTCAAGAGCGTTCACGGCGAGGACGAGGTTTTTGAATCTGGGTCGAGTGCTGCCAGATTCATGAGGTGCTTCTCCCAAGAAAGAGGACGTTGTCGAATCCCGGAACCAAGTTGTGGCAGCCAGCCGTTTCTCTTCTGTTTGCCTTTCCGATGCACGACGATGTGTCTAATTATTAGACAAATTTGCAGGACTCTTTTACTCTCCTCAACCCAGCGAACATTCCAAACCTCTTGAACGGTACTCTTCTGACAAAGTGGCATTTAGTCCCGCTCGAGGCGGCAGTAACCCTCCCACTCGTGTATCAGACACTGGCACAACTAATCGAGCTTCAAGTCGAACCTTGATCGTACGAAACCTTGCGGTAAGCTTCATGAAGAATTCAAGCATGCTATTGAGCTGATCGAGATATCACTGTAGTATCAGAGTAACAGCCAAACGATTAGATGTCATTTTGAGGCGCACGGACGAATTGAACACTTTGATGATTTAATAAAGAGAAGAGGAATTGCTTTTATAACTTATGTGAGCCTCCTTGTCCTCTTGGTCTGCACTGAAAGTGACGTATTCAATGGTCGTTCCAATTTCTTAGTATGATATAACTTTAGCGGAGCGTGCATATACACGATTACAGGGGTTTGAAATTAGTGGAAGCAAGGTACGTGACTGTCCGCACTTCTAATGTCCACCGTGCCTCTGATCATGATGATGACTGTGCATGCAGATTGAGATCGAGTTTGAACGTTCGAAAGACAGTAAAGCTGACAAAAGTAACAAAGTGAGCCTGTTTGTTGGAGACTGTTTCACGACGCGCCTTTGAGTCTGATTCTAATTACACAGGTACAGACTCTGATGTCAGCAGTCCTACAAATCACGCTCAAATATTCAATATCTGGACAGAAGATCGACGATGAGGCATTGCGCCGGAAATTCACACAGTTCGGAGAAGTCAAGTCTATCAGGCCAGTTGGAAATCAAGCAAAGTCCGTTTTTCAACCTCTGAGGGTTTGCTCATCCCTGACGCTATGCGTATAGTTCGCGCTATATAGAGTTCCACGACAGTCAGGTTAGCCTCGCCCCTAATGTTTTCGACAAATTGCTCATCAATTTCGAAAATGGTCACTAGAAATGCATAGGAGCTTTGTGTATGAAGGATCAGAAATTGCAAGATGGTATTATGGACGTGGTATATGTCAAAAATGATAACAGTACAATTAAAGCTGCCAGCATGTCAAGTTCCACCAGTGACAGGTTCGTCTTCAACTCGAACATTGCTTCTAGTCTTTCATTGATCATTGTTTCAGGAAAACAGGGCAAGATACTACTCACAAATTTCGAGATGTGCAACGAACTGGTCATGCCACTGAGGCAAAAGACAATATTAATGCTGGAAAGAATCGTCCTATTCCCAATCTAGCTGACGATGAGCCCACGTTGTCCAAGCTAAGCTACTATCAGACTATAGTGAGTGATAACATCTCGCAGAACCTCCGTACAAAATCTGACTACTCGCTGCCAGCTCAATGCAACGATCAATGATCGCCTTGAGGAAGCTCGAAAGCTACAACAGGTAAAAAGCTGAACACCCTCTAACATTTGCCATCGTACCTTACAACATATACCTTTTTCTAGATACTTGCTTCTTTTAGTGGCGACAAGTTGAATTCTATGCCCATCTCCACTGCCAGCGCAAATTCGCCGACCTCAAGTGATGTCCCAGTGTTGAGTGATGTCACCAAATTGGCCAGTTCCTCGCCCGGGCAAGTACCCTCGATGACTCCCGCACGCTCCAGCGCTCCATACAATATCACAAATTCGACTCTATCCCCGACTCCGTCCCCGTCTCGCGATGCTCATGTCCATACCAACTTGGCATCCGTAGTAGCATCCATGTCCACTATCGGAAACTTGAACGCAAGTCCGGATTTGACCTCGTACCGGAGTATCCCGGAGCTCCTTCAATTGATACAGAAGATACATTGTAATCGGTCAACTACAAGCTCAACGATGCGAAGCTCATTGCCATGACAAACTCTTCGGCGTGATCTTCGAGGCCTGTTTACCTATTTCCCTTGATATCGTCTTTGAGATTTAGCCTATGCCTACTTCAACTTGCACATGAACCATACGATGTCATCGAAGGCGCAGCATTTACATATGAAACCGCCCACTGTACTTAGGACTGCAGTGAAGAACCGTACCATACCATATAGTATAGTAATACCATGATTTCTTGAACTCAACACATAAATTATTTCGCTGAAACACAGGAGGCCGATAGAAGTGAAGTGCTCAAGCATTGAGTACTTACTGATTACACCAAATAGAAACACAACTAGACATCTATACTGTATAATCAAGGCCATGAGCGAAAGGAATGACTAGTTCTGTAAGCACAAACGAATGAAACTATATCAACATCGTAAACCCAAATTAATGCCTGCGAAAGAGCATTCCTATTTTTATCCCTTTCGAATCAGGAAGGCATGCCGCATGGCAAGCCCGATTGCAAGTCGCGGCGAAGCGCGGACTTATATAAAATGCCAGCGGACGAGGACTCGATTGGGCCTAGCTTAAATTGAGCTACGTTGGGTGGATTAGTGAAAGTCACTTTACCTTGGCCTTCCTGTACATCCGGTCTAGGCAGTGACATAGGGAGCACAGACACTAGCATTATGATACGCCGATGGATCACGCGTGAGGTACCCTCTTTCGACGCCGTCAATGTACGACCTGGTAGTGTTAGAACGAGTTTATCAGATCAAGAACATATCGATATCAGGGAGCCGGAGGGATGCGGAGGAGAGTAGACGGACAGAGTCCAAACAAGCAACACATACCATTCTCTCGACAGATCACCCGCTAATGTGGATTTCTCTACTTTAAAGTTCCAAAACTTTTACGCCCCGTTCAAATACCAAGGTTTGCGTGGATGTCAATGAATACGATTAGAAACAAGGACCCAAGGGAAGGATAAAAAGGGAAGGATAGGCCGGGGACTGCCGGGGGGCGTGAACTTGAACGAAACATTGAACTCACGATCCATCCGGCACCTTGACTGTAAGCCAACTTTTGCGCGTCAGCCCACTGCATAAGAAACGCGTCTGTCGCGTTGAATTGTGTGGGCAAACCCCATTCTAAGTTCAAGTGTGAATGTCAGAAAGTTACAACCTTTCTCCGGGGAAATGAAACGATATTGTAACGCACCTCCAAACCACAACGGACTGTCCCCAAGCGCTGCATCGCTCTGTACACGATTCAGGTCTACGGCAATAAGCAATCACAAGTTTGTGCAAAAGCGATTGTGCAATGAGATGAGTAACGAGAACAAGCGATAGTAACTCACTGCAAATACTAGTCATATATGCGTCCGGATTCGCATCTGCTACACCCTTCATAAGTACGTTAACAGATCGCGTCAGTTTGAAATGTTTATGGTTTTTTTTGGAACTGCGTTACTTACGCCAAAACTAGGAGTAGTCGTTAGAAAGTGAGAGGCAGGACCGAACTACTAGGTACGCACACGTAGTACAAGTGATTATCGTAACCTTGAGGCCCGATTGCCGCATCAGCAGGGTTAGCGGGGTTGTCATACTGCCAGTTAACATCCATGAAGCTATAACATCATCTTCATAACCAAACATCAAAACGCATACGACCAGAACTTACTTCGTAACCAAATTAGTCCTCCCATTCCCCCCTCCAAAGTCAAGACTACACCCAGTTTTGGGGTCCAAGGCAATTTCAGTGAGTATCGGAATAGCAGTAGCGATGGCCTCTATGACACTGATGTTGAACACAGATGATTCAATCGCGTCGAACATTGCTGCTGTGACATTTGCACTCGTTTGAGACGAATTGAGGGGTTGCATCCCTTTCACGGGGATTCCGAGGATTAGTTCAGTTGCGCGGACAGTTTCGACGAAGTTCTTTTGGACTAGAAGTCAAGCGAAAGTAAATGACTAAGGTCAGAGGGTATTGCGGAAGGAACATGACCTACAGTATCCGTATCCAGGTGTTTGACTAGCATCCATGATAGGTTCGTTCACTGCCTCTATGGCAAACACACTCTCGAACGCGGGGTGAATATGCGACAAAACCGTCATTACGACGGTCCAAACGAGCGCACGTTGATAGTTTTCGTCTGTCTAGAATCAGATAAAAGAGCGTCAACGTGTCGAAGGAGCTGAAAAGGACATCATTAAAAGCTCACATAGAACTCAACATCATCTGTACACCTAAATTCGACCATTAGAGTCAGATATTCTGTAAATGAAACGAACTTACTGTCCGGTGAACTGCTGATTGGGAGTCTGCACACCGGGAAGAGCGTGGTGGTCCAAGATAGCTTGAATTCCAGCATCCCTGAGTTGTCCCAATCCACGTATCTAGGAGTACACCCTATAAGTACAGTACAGTCGTAAAGAACATGAACGCGCGCACGAGCTGGGCAAGCCCACCGCGAGGATAAAACTCCGTACGGCGGTCAACCAGGGCTTCGACGATCCAGTAGCCGAGCTAAGAAGCATATGAGCATTTTATAAATCATCCATCGAGCAATCTACTCACAGGAATTCGAACGGTATTAATTCCGTATTCCTTCAAAGTATCCACGTCTTGCTGTGTGAACCAAGTAGACCTGAACAAGTTATGGTGAATACGAGTCAAGCGTGGCAGATTGCCGGCGTATGGGATAAAGTACTGACCAATGTTTGTTGAAGATCTCATCGACTGTGTCGGGATATGCTTTAGCGAAAGCACTATCAAATCAATCTGCAATTCAGTGATCTCGCCAGGTAACCGAGAAAGGGGTGAGTGTACAATTCTGTAGCGATGCACTGCGAGCAATCCGAACAACTTTGGCCACCCATGTCAAGCCATTCTGTGGTCCGATATTAGACGACGCGAGGGATTCAATACACGATTATACATACCTTGTGGAAGCATCCACGATTCGAGAACCAACCTGCAAACGACGCGTGAATACATAGGTAAGCAGCATAATCAAAGAGCGTGAATCACCATGAACCCAAGTTGACACCATAAATTTTATCCTCAGACCTGACAGCGAGAAATGCTGTACAAAGCCAGGCGAACATAGACAAGAGAAAGAACGAGCGGCGCATATTCTAAGGAGGGGACGGTTTGCAGCTAGCGGTATAACGAAACCTTTTTTTGCATGCCCCACTTCCCTTGGGTCTTTATATTCGCGTCGAAACCGCGGACTTTGAACTTGAAATTCTTTAGATCGTTTCTTGACTAGAACCTGCCATTTATTTCTTGTTCTTCTATGTAATTGACGTTTGTGTTATTCGAGAGAAGTCGTTCAAGTCATTATATTGAAACTTTTGAATTCCTCTTTAGGTACCTCGGCCCGGGTTTTGCTGCGTCTTTCATAACGGAAAACGGACAAAAGAGGTGGCGAAAGTGCTCTGGATGATGTATCTTGCGAAAAGGTCGAGGGGTATACGCGGGAAATCGCAATAATTGAACATCAAAGTAACGAAGCATCTGCACAAGAGATCCTGAAATAGCCTTCGGCTTGTCCTGCAATTTAGTCATCGCTTCATCGTCCCGAACTTGCAGTCATGTCAGTTATTCATGTACGACGTTCAGGCCCAAGTCTCAGGATACATCGCAGGCAGATATACGACATTGACGCATCACCAGGTTTTTCAATTATATTCAAGTTGGTCAGATGCCATTTATTCCACATGCTCAGTCAAGCTGCCATCTACGACGTTCGCAGCTGAGAGGAGAGCATTATGTATTGCGAAGCCACATGCCATGACCAACGGGGTACCTGAAGTAGGAAAATGGAAGATGCAGAGCGAGCGCGACGAGTCATGCTCCCCAAGTCTGCGAATTGTTGAGACACGAAAATACGAAGGTTGGCAGCACCTCCGGGCCTGGGAAGGGTAAGAGGTACCATTGCAGAGAAGATTTCAAAGCAGAAATCGAAAAAGACTGTAGAAACTGTGTCGTCCTGAGCCATGGGATATTGGAGAGGGTCACGGTCTCACGTAGATCTTCAGCGCCTGTTGCAATGTATATGGAGGAATAATTGAAGCCCCCATGGACGACCCTTCTCCTTTTTTCGCTCTCGATTTTTCCTCCCTTTCAAAAGATACCCATAGCAGCTACGGTGAATGGATTTTGAAGCTTGGTATGTCGCATGACTTGTCTCAGCCTTGTATCCTTGAGAATGATTTCACTTCGAGGTCCTGATCATGATGATGAAAATCAAGAAAAACGACTCACTTCGGACGGGCACGTGAACCACCAGGACACAGTCCTCCGTAGCCTCATGCCTCTGACCGCGATGTCATATATGTCGGGAACAAATTGTTCTTTCGTTCTATCGAAATCTGCTATAGCTGGATGACCAAAGAGTATCACAAGCATTATCAGACTGCATCCAGTGGACCCAGTAAACGAGAATTTCTCAAACCAATACATCTTCTCACACATGTACATACACAAGTTACTGTACTCGAGTCCTTTCTCTCAGTGTCCCGGTGCGCAACTGCCAATGTCCACTTGTACATTCATTATGCTCAAATAACAAGGTTCCTTCATAGAGAACAAGCCTGCACACAGCCTGCTTTCATAGACTTGTTGACAGATGGGAACACTGGTTTTGTTCTTTGTTCGCGGACAGTGCCACGGTGTATGACCATCTGCTACAGCTTGTCATATTCGCAGTGATGAAAAGTCCGATAAACTCAAATTGTGAAGATCATAAAGAAGTACCGCCGAGCTGCGATGAGGAGAGCAATGCTATATATAATGCTTGTGAACAGATGATCTACAGCAGGGCACAACACCCTTAGGCCTCAACTAAGGTAGCTTCTGCCATAAAAGTCTGTTCGGGTAACCTTCTCCTTGTCCTTCTCTCGCTGGTACTCTTCTTTAAAGCCTCAAAGCCTCGGTTCAACACCAAGCTACCTTCAACAGCATGTCGATTCCCAGTCTTCTCGCCTTTTCCACTTTCTTCCTCTCAATCACAGCTTTACCAGCCCCAACACTAAAATTCGTATCCAGACAATCGTCGAACGCTATTACCGCGCTATCTGCTGCTCAAGTCTCCACATTCAAGCCTTTCACATTGTTCGCTAGCGCTGGGTATTGTACACCGGATGTCACCCTTACTTGGTCCTGCGGAGGTCAGTGGCCATTTTGATGACCTCGCGTTGTCTCCTTCGCTCACAGATAGCTTTCCGACGTCGCGCCGTTTTTGGTTTTAACAGCGAACTGCGAAGGAAACCCTACGTTCATTCCGACTGCATCTGGCGGCGACGGTAGCGACGTGCAGTTCTGGTATGTAGGGTTTGACCCGGCTTTGAATACGGTTATAGTGGCACATCAAGGGACGAATGAGCAAGAGATGTAAGTTGGTGCTGTCCCCCACCACCTGTTGCACGATCGGACAGTGTTGATTCATATTTCGCCTGGGGTTGGCAATCGCTTATGATCAGTCAAGCGGATCTCACAGACTCAGACTTTTTCCTTGGTTCTCTCGACTCGACTTTGTTCCCTGGGCTAAGTTCGAGTATAACGGTTCATTCTGGGTTTAGAGATGTGCAGACAAAGTGAATAGTTCTGATCATATTGAGTCTTTTAGAGTTTGATTATGTTTTAATTATAGAACCGCGACGACGATTCTGGCTGCTGTACAGCAAACTATGTCGACTCATTCAGCGACTCATGTCACGCTCGTTGGACACTCCCTCGGTATGTCCCAGCGTCTCTTCCGCGGGGATTTACTTAACATTGAGAGTGCATTTAGGCGCAGCGATCTCCCTTCTTGATTTTGTCTATCTTCCTCTGCATTTGCCATCAAGTACCCTATTCACCTATAGAGGTTACGGATTGCCTAGGGTGCGATGCGAGTATTCTATATTTCTATGCCACCCAGCTCTAACAATCTACTCTCCGAATCAGGTCGGAAACCAGGCATTCGCTGACTATGTCGATTCGAAGGCCACAGATCTTGCACATGTTAATAATAAGTACGCATCAATTTGCCCAATTGAACCGGAAATCCTGACTGTACTTATCGATTCATTAATGTGATAGGGAGGACCTGGTTCCCATCCTTCCCGGTAAGTAAGGCCAACCCGGACCGAGACCTTCAGATGTACTGGCAGTGCAAACATGCATTCTCATATCAATTTCAAGGTCGGTTCCTAGGCTTTCATCACCCTTCGGGCGAGAAACATATTCTGGATAACAACACGTGGGTTGCATGTCCGGGTGCGTCCCTTTACTATGGGCAAGGCCACTGCGCTGATTTCGACCGCTTTTTGAAGGGCAAGACAACACCAGTGATGAATGCTCCACTGGTGATGTTGCCAACATTTTTGAGGGGAGCGTCAGTGATCATGATGGTGCGTGCGTCCACGCTGTCGCCCACAAGGGCAGCGAAGCTTCTTCTCTTTGAATTTGATACGATCTTTTCTCGGGTTTGGCAGGCCCTTATGACGGTGTCTTGATGGGATGCTGATGTCTCTCGTTCAAGACTGCGTCGAGGTTAACAATAAGTACTACTGTGGTGGTGATTGATGGTCGCATTAATGAATCTTTCTCCGCGGTCTGAAATATATTTTACATCCGTACTCGATCAGCTATTATCTTATCTACATCCACGTGCTGACTCTGATACCGGCGGGATGTAATCAGAATTGTGTCTGTCCTGTTCTTCTCCAGGAATCGAGCGCTAGGACGAAGACGACGAGCTATATCAGCATAAACAGCACTTCGACTCTCAAAAATGCGACGTCTAAATATGTTTCTGTTTCGCCGCTCACGTTGATGGCCGATTGAAGAACCAGGTACATCCTGGGAATTATCGCTAACCGTAGACCCACCGGCGGTTACACTGCGGTTAGGATTGTATTATCTTGTTCTCCTTCTTCTAAAGTCTTCGAGGAAGGTCTGGCGGCGAGCACAGTGACACAGGGATTCATCTGGCAAGAATATCATATCGAACTCTCTGTCTCAATGACCTCGACCCCCGTGACAGGACATGACAGGCTACTTCCGTCGTCAACTGTATCAAATTCACTCAGACCATCATCGCTACGACCCCAAGGTTCTCGACCAGCACCTCTCGGACCCCGCATTCGTCAGTCGTCCACAAATCTTTCTACCAATTTGACTCTTGAGAGGAGGTCGAGCCAAAGAGATTCAACACTTTCTAGAGCGTCTACAAAGTCTAGAGAGTCTACGTTATACAGTCCGGGTCCTGCATCTCCTGCTCGTTCAGAACATGACCTACCTGGGATCTTGGAACAGCCTACTCAGTCCTCAGAACATACGGGAAAGGTGTCGCGTACACCGTCTGTTGTTCTGAGGGAGGAGTCACCTGTTGTTTCGAATGCTCCTTCCCCTTCCCCGTCCCCTGCACCCAACGTAAAGTCTGTTGGAAAGCCAGGTACTCTTTTACCTCCTCCTCAAGTTACATTCGAGAGCATATCAGTCCCATGGAAGGGTCTTCCTCTAGACGCCGCACTATGTGAGTGATACACCCTCAACATCGCATCTTCCGTGCAGCAGCCTTGCTTACACTGATCTCGCAGGGAAGTTCGACTCCAAAGAGCTCCAAGACATCGTATCACGAGCCATTCGCTCATCCGCACGCGAGTCCTTCATCCGACTCGTCTCCATTAAACAACTCGACGAAACGCTTCCTGCCGAACTGGAGCGTCTAGCGGCTCTCAAAGCCACGACACAGTCTAAATATAAATTCAATGTTCACAGGAGGACGATGCTTCTACAAGCGCTAATGTCGTATTCTGTCTCCGTTCCGACGACGAGTGGTGGTAGTGGTGGAAGCGGAGGAGACGCGGAAAATGGAACGGGAAGTGTAATTAGGAGGTTGACGGATCAGTTGTCGGAAACGACAATAGAATGCGATAAACTGTCACAAGAGCTTGTTCAGATTGTTGGTCAGATGTCGCAAGTCCAGAAATTGTTGGATGTACATTGGGCTAGCGCCCTCGCTATTGCGCTCCGGAAGGTATGTCATTACAATTTCTACGACTCAACGTCGCTCATGTAACACATTGTTGTCCATAGCTGAACGGTAGCTACGGTAAGCGCACCTCAGACCTTCTTCAAGCCCGACTAAGGGTCGAGCAACTCGAGGCGGAGCTTGAGGATGCATGGAAGGAAGCGGAGAAGATGGCGAAGGAGATAGATGATCTCGATAACGGAGACGGAGAGGATTCCGATTTTGAAGTAGACGAGGAAGGAACGATACAGATAAAAAAGGTAGAAGTCGTACCTTTCTCCATTCACCATGGTTTCCCACCACATCAGGTGTCCGCGTCATTAATGAACGTCAGACCCGCCTTCATGTCACCGCCGATTTCCTCAAGACCTGTGCCTGACTTACCAGTGGATTGCGAAGAACTACAACCAGAGGAGAATACAGAGGATGCTCTTGTTCACGGCCCCCCCGCCGAGGCCAGTACGAATGTCCCAGCTCCTCCGGCCGATATCCCTCCTGCTGCTGTCGAAGACGACCGAGCTAGCGTCCACAGCAAACGCAGCACACGCAGTGTGCGAAGCACCAAAAGCAACAAAAGCTTAACTGGCACATCTCGAGTGAGCCTCGTTACCGCCGCTCGAAAACGCAGTGTGCGGACTTCCTTAGGAAGCTTACGTCTCCCTGGGCACGGGCGAAAGATTAGCTTGCTTGCATCTTCTGGATCTGGAATTAAACCTTCTTCGGACAATGCGCAATCTACCCCTCCGGTTCCCGAAATTCCAAGAGTGTTCTCGCCTGCCTCGGCTCACACGCCGTCGTCCACGCCCTCGATGATCCATCCACCGTCATTCCTTGACCTGGGGTCGAGAAATGCATCAGCGATGTCTCTGGTTGATGGAGAGAGTAGTGCTGTGTCTGTGTCTGATTCTGTCTCTGCTTTTGCGTTTGCGTCTTCCTCGGCCTCAGCGCTCGAACCCGCACCTGTATACACGACGGCACAGAGGAAAGCAGACTTGGAAGATATAAGTCTTGATCCCATCCCTCTCGTTCCTAATCGTAGGGTTGATACAAATGATCGAGCGGGACCGTCGTTGGTGATGGATGATTTGTATGTCATGTCTAGGGGAATGTATGACCGGGGGGAAAGTCCAAACGTGCGCATGCAGAGGAAATCAGTTGATGATGTTAATTTCATGGCGAATGCCCGACGACGAGGTTAGTATTCTTTCTGCCTGTACGTGTAAGGAATCACTGTCTTACTTTGTTGTAGATCCCCAATCCCAAACGATACCGTCGATATGGCTACACGCCGATACCCCGAAAACGTCCGCTGAACGGGTCCAATCACTCGTGCGGTCTCAATCGAGTGTTGGAAAAGGAAAAGGGAGCAGTTCCTACAGCAAGCTGAAGGAGATGACTAGGAGGTATTCCTTGCCTTTTGCATTCCACGCAAATGGGAGTGGGAAGGCCTCAACGAGTTCGAGGTCGAGTTTGAGTAAGAACTAAAATTCGCTGGGTCGAACGGATGTGCTACGTGTAGCATTGCGTGGATCGTATGTTTGTGCGTTTGCTTTTTTCTGTCTCTTTTGCCATGTTTCTTTCGACCCGCTAGTCGGGCTTGAATGGACTGTGTACGTCTTTATGATCTGTGTGCTCATCATTCCATGCTTGCTCCTAATTTTCATGTATCCACTAATCGCTTTTGGCTACATTCTGTTCCACGTCTACTGTATATACTAATACTCGCCCTTGTTCTGGTGCTATCATCATTACCGCACTCAAATCTTTTCATTGTCACTTGTCGTTTCTTAACCCATCATTCGATGTCATCACATATGTAATCTATAGGAAGGAATACACCATACGGTAACCCCATATCATCGAATGGATGGCGAATATCTGGTGTCAACATGACACTGAAGGCAGGACTGGCACCTGCAGGACCGGTAAGGGAGGAGAGGGCTCGCGTATGTGTTTGAGATATTCAGCAGCGTCTAATATCCACCCGGCATATACACGATAGTCCAAATTTCCGGAGCATTCCGCCCATACTAATTCCCTATCAGCTTTTTGAAGGAAGAGCAAACGTTCTGGGGTGAAGAGCGTTCTGTAGGTAGTTCCTTGGTGGGCCATTTGGGAGGCAACCTGAAGTTTAGGTTAAATAGGAACTTGAAGAGAACAAATTGGCGGCATACCTGCACGACAATTCGGTCACGTTTTGCTACCCTATGTGGAGACTCAGGCCATGTTATGGGCCAGCGGTCTCCTAGCGCTGAGACGAACATGCCAGTTACTGTTTATTTTCCTGTACCATGAATATATCATTCCGCTGGGTGGTGGTGCGCCAGGCGCAATCGAAACTGGAGTGAATGATCGGGAGTAGACCTCAGCACTGCCGTGCTTGCTTCGCCTCGACCCCGGATAGTGTAAAACCGCTCTGACCAGAAGAGGTGGGCTTTGAAGATAGGAAGAAGAGCCTTCAGTAGTATGCTGAGCTCGGCCCTATGAATTTCTGCAGTATCGGCTTCGTTCCTCTCGCAGACACCCCATTTGCTCCTCTTGTACCTTTTAGAAGGTTGTTGTGTGAGGCATGGTCTTCGACAGAAAAACGTGTTGATTCAAGATCTCGAATTGGCGTATGCAGGGCGGGTCAATATATTGGCTACTCCATGCAACATAGTCAACTCGCTGTTCTTCGGGGACCTGAGTCTCTGGAATAGATATCGATTTACTTGATGTGGAGATAGAGTTCGCCAGTGTACTGAGCTTGGCTCTTTCTTCTGTAGCTTTTTGCAGAACTTCGTAGACTGTCGCTGGGGCTGACAAGACCTCCCGGGCCATGCTAGGAAATGCGCACTTGTTGGATATTGATCTACTAGTAGTATTGCACAATTAGTGGAGCACACTCGCTTTCAATGATAATGTTGTACTGTACCTTCCAAGGAGTCTACGTAACCGTGTTATACTCCTTCCCAGTCAAGTCTGTCTCATCTTCCTTCCTGCGTACTAGTAGTTGAAAGCACCAGACAGTCCGACTTGAGTGGGCCAGCAGCGCTTTCGCGTGATAGGAGAGTACAGTTAATCAGAACAGTTAAAACGCTGAAACGTTCGCGTTAAAGCTTTGAAGCCCAACCAAGCCCAACCAAGAGAAAAATACATTGATAATCGCCTCACTGCAATGCGAGACCTTCCCGTGGTCTCAGACTCGGACACGCATCTGATCAGCCCAATTATCAGGCAAAAATTCACGAGTCAAGAGCGAAAAAGCTATAAGGGAAGATACCATTTCCTCTTCCTGGCCGTGAAGAGTTACATAGGGTTATATGAGCTAAAGCGACGACTCGGACATAATCAAGTTCACATTTCAGACGTCAATACATGGATTGAATCCAAATGAACCGATCAGCTCAACATCTGTCAGCCAACTGACATGCACCCGTGTTGTTGCTTAAAGACATTGGGAATAATAGGCTGGAAAAAGGCCAGACTTCAGTAACTCAGCTTACGGAGGGCGACAGAGGGGCACTCACGATTGACGACAGTACAAGCGTATGGAGCAGCACTGAAATTCATGTGGCAGAAATTAGACATACATCGATCTGCATGAAGCAAACAACTCACCAGCCCGTAAGTCCTGAGAAGCCAATTCCACCGCATTGAGCGTAGTGGGCAGCGGAGCCAGACGGTGTGGTGCTTGGTGCTGAGCTTGACACTGTCGATGATACCGTTTGCGAGGCCGAGGTCGAAGGAGCAGGAGGCGTAGATGATGCGCTACCCTGTAACACAATAAGTCGAGTGCTACACAAGGTAAAACAAAAATCAATTTACCCCCGATCCATAAAGAGGAGGCCCAGGGATAGGGTAGGTGGTCTCAGTTTGAGCAGCATTTGAGTAGATGTCAATTGTGACTATAGCATTTAGTCAGAACCTATCAACATCTTTGGTCCGAACAACTTACGTCCAGGGTCGGAATTCGAATAAGCTCCCGGGAAGCTGACGAGCTCGGCGGAAGTTGGAGCCAAGGTCCCTCCACCCGTAATATCGATTTGGGCACATTCCGGGTAGAGTTGCTAAGAATTCCATCGTCAATCGGGAATCGTGATGTTGGTTCAATGGTCTGGGCTCACCGCAGGTAAGGAATGAAGAGCAATAGTCTCGAACCTGATGAGATAGCTGCCACTCGGAACAGTAGAGGGAATTGTAGTCGTCCAGGAAGAATTCTGTTGGATCATGAGACCAGCACCCCATGTCCCGTTGAAAACGGTCCCAGAGATCAAACCTGACTCGTCGATCTTGAACTACGGCAGGTGTAAGATGATCGCATAAATCTCTCGGCGGTAAATCGTACCCATTCCAAAGTGTTAGCGTTGACCCCAGTGCATGTCGAGCCGGGGCATTGTGCGAGGTAAACCAACTAATAAAGGCAAGATATATCAGTACGACAAATACGAAAGAACAATCTTGCAGCAATTGATACGTGCCATTGGTCCATACGGATGCGGCCAAACTTGGTTCCAGTATGTCGTAATTTCAGAACCAGCGGCAACTGTCGCAGTGAGTTGAAGAGGCGGAGAGGTTCCGTCGTCGTTGCATGCGACTGTTGGGTCCGTAGCATCCTGAATCGGGTTACTAATCTCAAGGCATCAGCGAGTGAAATGCTAACAAACGTACTAAACACTCACTAGGTGTACCATGGCCGGATGATGGAAGATTGCCCATCAGGGGAGTTGTAGGGCTGC
This sequence comes from Omphalotus olearius VT 653.13, assembly GCA_000296255.1. Classification (NCBI taxonomy): domain Eukaryota; kingdom Fungi; phylum Basidiomycota; class Agaricomycetes; order Agaricales; family Omphalotaceae; genus Omphalotus; species Omphalotus olearius. Next base: position 77,239 of record JH814851.1, read on the forward strand.
CAGCCATTGTACCAGTTCCCGGCATTGGCAATAGCCAAAACTCCACCGTGAGCCATCACCAGGGGTACGCTCATGAGCGCGAGTGCAACGAATTGAGCCAACATCCTGATAACTGAGCCAACTTCTCAGTACACTTTTGTGCGAGATCCTACACAAGGATACTTGTTGGATTTATATCATTCGGTATCGGAACAAGGTAGAGCTGAATGACGCAGGTGTAACACGAGACATAATCGTTCCAGGCACTTCAACATTAGGTCTTCAGGTCTTCAGGTCTTCAGGCCTTCAAAGCATAGCTAACGAGTCGCTGGAGCAGAATCAGGGCTGGGAAGAATAACTCGCAAAAATATCGCGTCCTTGGCATTCCTTGGCAAGCTGAAGCTGACCTCCACCAGAACGGTCTTCAAATGTTTAATGCCCATTCCAAGGTTGATCGTCAAGGTGAGTGACCGTGCTGCATGCGGAATTTGGTGAGTTGCATGTGTATTTTTTTGTATTCTCCGCGACAGTCTCTGATACAAGGTGCATGAATGCTTGTATCAACGAAAGATAGTGGGAGCGGTAAAGTCAAGCTGCGAGGAGAATGAGAATGCAAACGACATTGAAGGAACCAAGATCATCTCTTACAAGAACAAACGAAACTAGCTTTAAACTATCTTTTGAGGTATTCTTCGGTATTTTGAACCATCTCATAGCGAAGCGCACCCTATCAGCAAGCGGTAAATACTCGCATTCATGCGTCCGTCAATCATCCGACTTTGAATAGACTGCAAGCGGCATGAGGATATATCTCGGTGCCCGGAACCGGTTTGCCAGAGACGAACCAGGGACAATTGGTGGCCGAGGCGCCTAGTTGCAAGACCCTAGTGTTGCGGGTGTACCGTCGAGCCGCCTCGAGATTTCTGATAGAGGCTTGTTGCGCCGCGCGCACCCAGTTAAAAAAAAACTATACAAAAGATTGGTGGTCCCTTAGCTAACCACCTCTCAGTGAACCATCTCTTCCCTGAGTCTAATGTAGCTGAGCGGCACTCAACGCGATTCAGAACTGAAGGATTTTCAGAGAGAGCTGCTCCACTGCCTATCCATTGATAGTTGTTGGCTAAAGTTGCTTCGCTTAGCTAAGCCACTAACTCGACCTCCTCTGCCCTGCTCTGTTCTGAAGATTGTCGACCCCAAGCCGCTGCCTCGTGGTCCTATCTCTAGCAATGTTGACCTTCTACTTCTTGTCCGATTCCCCCATTCAACATGACATTCCCGAGCTACGATCATGCGAATATTTGAACACGAACAGCCGGTCAAAAGTAGAGATTCTAGAGGAAGATATCGCACGTCTACCAAAGCGTCTTCGTATATCAGGCAGCCACCCCCAGAGAGTAAGCCTGAGGTTCTTCTTGGGCAATATTTCTTCGGCGTATGTTGCTTCCACCTCTAGCGGATTCCGTTGAAGTGGAAGAACGTATCTAAGTATGCTGGACCGGGTTTTCCGTAGAGGGCAGCCGCATTTGACTCGAGCTCGAATATATATATGATTGCCCAATTGAGATTCCATGCACTCAGACAGATACGCCTTGGCCGTTGGAGATGGAGGAGATGAACAGGTAGCGCCTCTACTTTACTGATTCTATCGCATGTATCGTATTCATCAATCTTTCATTTTACAGGGTGGACATCCCCCAGATGCAAAATATTGCTTCACGAGTCGCGTGCGAATGACCTTGCAAAAGAACAGTGAGTTCTCAGAACGTTTTGAATCGACGATCTCTTGGCGGTATTCCTAATTTTGTTTGTTAATTTTGCTCCCGAACAATACACTGCACTCGTAGAAGCGGTCCCGGTCAATTCCCGTCGGGTCTTGATTGAAAATTTCATGAGTACCTTGACACCCTTGGATATGCTGAGGAATCCTACAAAGAGATCCAGGCTCCTTCAAGCGCACAGCATAGCTCATGCCGCTCTTATCACCTTGATTGGAATCGTTACGACGGAGGAAGCGAGGCGCGTTTCATCTGTGCAAGCAATTTTGGATCTCGTATCTACAGCTGATATGGGTCGTTATGAGCACATTACCCCGGTGCGTTTTAGCACCAGTCTCTTTAACTGGAGTGATGCTTGATCTTGTTTCTTTGCGCAGTCCGTCTGGGCGTTGGCATGTCATGTCTTAATCGATGACATCAAAGCTGTAGGAAGCAGAGAGATGACATGGAATCGTACGAACGAGAAACAAACTCTCGGTCTTCCAAAAAAAAAAACTTTACCTGCAATGAATACCTTACCCGCACTTGCTTCGATGTCTCAGCGTCATTCCCAGCGTCAGCACCACCATCCGCAAGTGGCCTCAATAAGTCGTCTTCACTGGCGCGGCGAGTGCGAATCAACTTGTGCTCGAAAGTACGTTTAACATGAAGAGATTTTTTGAGTGACGTTTTGAACTGTTGTACTGCGATTATGCCGCAGGGCTTGAGAAAAAGAATGTAAAGCACTATAGCAAGCTCTGTCTAAAATTTATGGGGGCCGATTTCTCTCTACATACTCGCCTGGTTGAATGTTGATCCCTTTCAACTCTAACCTTGCTGAATCCAGGTCTATTTCGATTCCGACTCCCCATTGGCAAGGGCCAGGGCTACGGCGTTAGCACCTGCATTCGAGACCACCGTGTAGCGCGCGCCATCGGCGCCTTCCTGAGTGGCTTGAGCGACAGCTGGAAGGCCGGAAGATCCAACGCTGCCGGCGAGAGCCATAGCTTTCCCTAGTCTGTCGATCTGCGTTGTTGCATGAAAAAGTCAGTATCTTGGTGAGCTGTAGTCGGACAGCAAGAAGCGAACCTTGATTTCTAGGTTTGATGTAAAGTGGGAGAAAACATTCGTCAGGACGCTATGAGTAGTGTAAGATGAACGTGAAAGTAGGAGCGACAGATGACTGGCTTACAGCGCGACATTCTCTAGGAGTCTGTTTTCAGATCGGTTGACACCAGCTAGAAGACCGGGTCGGAAGATGATGGTGTCTGCGTAGCCCAAATGCGCTAGAGCTTGTTCGGTGATAGCTTTGCTATAGGGATAGAGAAAGGATGAGTTGATGTCCGCTGTGTTGGACTGTGAAGATGGGTTAGAACTGGAGCTCAAAAATGTAAATTCAGAACTGACAGAGCAGTATACGAGTCGCTGTGAGTAGGCTGGTTCGCTGGACTTGGCTTCGCGGGCGGCATTGATAACATATCTGCCATCACAATGAACAGGTGAACAGAACACTGCCCGAAAGCCTGGCTTACTCCCTGTCAATCTTCACGAAGGCTTCGGCACTCCCGGCATTATTTTTCGTTGTTCCAAGTCTAGATACATTTCAATTGATAGAAGTGAGAGAAGTAGTTCTTGACATATATGAGCCTACTCACGTAATGAAGACAACGTCCCATTTCCCATCCTTCAACCCACTCTCTTCGAGTTTCTCAAAATCAATGATCTTTTGTTCGAGCTTCTCCTTGGCACTCGGGGGAAGAGAGTCTTTGTTGGTAATTCTCCGGCCGTATTCGAAGACGCGTGAATAGTGGGAGGAAGCGAGCAATTCTGTCAGGACCTTTTGGCCTGTCTGGCCAGTTGCACCCAGGATGAGCGCTGTCGACATATTTCCAATATTTCAAATAAGACGTGAATATTTGAATTTGTAAGACTTGGGCGGTATTTCCGGAATCTTTATGTCGAGTGTCTCACGCTACCCCGTATGCTTCTCTAATGCTCTTCTGTCCTACTTGCGCAAATTTGCTCGTCATATCATCGGAGACAGGCTTCAATAAATGGGCCTGCAATACTTGTCCATATGAATTTCCTATCACAAAGCAGGTCATTCTCTCACCCCTCACGCTCTTTGAGCAAAACTGAAAATCCATCGCGTTAGATGACTTCCAGGACGAAATTGAAGCGGAAAGAGGTGGACGACGTTCTTGGAGGAGATGAGATGTGGAAACATGCTGATTCTACAGCTAGTGCGCCCCTGATGTGCTTTGTATGACTGACACCGCTGAGGCTCATCATTGTAGCCTCATGTCCGAAGTGTAACAACGACCAAGCATACTTTTATCAGCTTCAAATTAGGTCTGCGGATGAACCAATGACGACTTGTGAGTTTTCACCTATCTCTATCTTCTCAGGTCATACTGAAAAATCTTCCTAGTTTATCGGTTGGTCCAATTTTCTCAAAACGACTGCTTTGCATTAATCTTACGCTCAGATGTACCGCTTGCGCTCACCAATGGAGGGAGAACTAACCCGTGGATTTTCATGATGAGCATCGGATGATCGTTTGCTTTTTGGACGACTTTTAGGACGTCTTGCGCGCGGGATCCCGCTCTGAAGTGTTCGACGCCTCTCGCATTGCCGCGGCTATATGATCGAAACGTAACTCTACCCTGTAGCTCACGTTCCTCCGCCCATTGGAAGATTCTTTACATGGACAGACAATATCATGTATGGAGAAGTATAGCGTGGTAATACATTTCCCATGGCGTAATCGTCACCGCGCTTCAACCAACTTCGCCTGATTGCTGGTCTTTTGTCTGCTGAAATAGAAGAGCTTTGACAATGAGACATCCTGTTTCTGACGATCGTCCTGTATACAAAGTACATCTCTAGAGTTTTCAAGATTTGATGAGTGTTCATCACGTGCCCGCGTTTTACCGCTTTGACCACCGACTCTGATCATGCCACGGTCCTTCACTCTGCTAATATCACTTCGTTAGTTGTAATTCTATGTCAAGTGCTCTCAATCTTTTCGTAGTGTCTCTCGATACTAGATCAGAGCGTCGTCTGGACCCTCATCTTACTGTTGAGCAATTGAAGGTATGGATGTTGCAGTACCTGATTACACTCGATGAGCTCATTATGCGATGGTCAGTCAAAGCTCGAGCTTATTACAGGTATACCGGTATCCAATCAGTCGATATCTGTATTAAACTCGGAAGCTGATCCGACCGTTGTCGCGAATTTGGTGGATGATAGTAAGGCACTTGGGTTCTATGGTCTGAGGGATTGGCAGGTCTTGAAAGTATGTTTACGATTTGTTGATTGGTCTTCGTAGGCTCAAATTCAGCTGTTGAGGTGGATGATCTGAATCCTTCTGTTAGCTTTACGGGTCAGTTGACGGATGTATCGCAAGTCGAGAAGTTCGAGCTTAGTGATGCGGCTTATGCTGAGCGAAAAGGTACGCATTCTGTTTCTGAATCCATCGATATTTCTGAACAAGATCCGCGAACAGACAGTGTTTTGGCATACAAGCAAGCGCATAAAGTAGGCCGCTTTGCACCAAAAACAGAATCTGAAAAGCAGGCGGTTGTTCAAGTCGATATTCCGGTTGGCTCACGATGCGAAGTGGAGTCCTCGGAACCAGGCTTAAGCAAGAGAGGCACCGTCCGATTCGTAGGACCGACAAAATTCGCAGCAGGTACGTGGGTGGGCATCGAATACGACGAACCAATGGGGAAGAACGATGGGTCGTAAGTCATTCATACCATAAACTTTTCATGTGAACTGATTCCTGATGGCTGTGATAGCGTTCAAGGAGACAGCTACTTTGAATGCCGACAAAATTACGGAGTCTTCGTGAAACCAGAAAAGGTGAAAGTTGGGGATTATCCTGTGCTTGAACTTGATTTGGATGAGGAAATGTAGAGATGATATTTCCAAATTGCATCTGTATAATATTGTTGTACAGGAATACTAAGCTCATGCGTGATAGTCATGGTATCAGTATTACGGACAGCTCGGTCAGCAATACGGGTGGAAACGAAAAGATTCATTTTTTGGAAAGTTCAAGAAGGAACTTGCGGATCGGGCCGTAAAGCTAATTTGGCACGTGCTTCTATTTGTTCTTGCTTGGTTGGACCACGTCCAGGACGCGCGTACCCCTCCTACTGCTTCTTAAACCTGAGCTCACAGCTCGAGTCTACTAAACTTTTTTCATTTCATTTCGCTATATATCTTCTACAATGGCGGATCCCAGTGGTGCACCACCCCAGCCAGGACCTAATGATACTTCCACGGCCATCTTGAGGCCAAAGAAATCGTCAGTCTCGATCTATTCTTGTTAGTTCAAGTATTGACTTGGTTCATAGCCCAAACCGTCTTATCGTTGACGAAGCAACGTCTGATGATAACTCTGGTGAGTCGTGCTGAAGTTTCACGACGAGGCATGGGTGACTGACCAGAGCTTCAAGTTGCCACTATCAACCCTGCGACGATGGAGATATTGCAGCTGTTCCGTGGTGATACGATAATTATTCGGTTAGTCTTGCATTCGATTTCGTTAAGATGTTGTTGAAAGAGCGTTTAACGCGTATCTAGAGGCAAGAAGCGCAAAGACACCGTGCTCATCTGTCTTAGCTCTGATGATGTCGAGGAGGGGAGGATCCAGATGAACAAAGTTGCTCGCAATAACCTTCGTGTGAAGCTTGGTGATCTTGTCAATGTCCACCCTTGCAATGACATCAAGTACGGGAAGCGCGTGCACATTCTACCTTTCGATGACTCGATCGAGGGTCTTAGTGGTAACATCTTTGATGTGTACCTCAAACCTTACTTCCTTGAAGGTATTACTCTATCATATTCCGTTTTCCGCTCAGCTTACACCTCCAGCAGCATATCGGCCTGTTCGAAAGGGGGATACTTTCCTTGTCCGAGGAGGGATGCGTACTGTAGAATTCAAGGTCATTGAGACCGATCCCGCTGAGTTCTGTATAGTGGCACAGGATACTGTTATCCATACAGGTAATTCGTCTTTCCCACTTGATTTCCTGAACTCATTCTCACTCTTTGTGTTACAGAGGGGGACCCAGTGAAGCGTGAAGACGAAGAGTCAAATCTTAACGAAGTTGGTTATGATGACATTGGTGGTTGCCGCAAGCAGATGGCCCAGATTCGTGAACTCGTGGAGCTTCCCCTGCGCCATCCACAACTGTTCAAATCCATTGGTATCAAGCCTCCACGTGGAATTCTTATGTTCGGTCCTCCCGGTACTGGTAAAACTCTGATGGCGCGAGCTGTGGCAAACGAAACTGGAGCATTCTTCTTCTTGATTAATGGCCCGGAGATCATGAGTAAGATGGCTGGTGAGAGTGAAAGTAATTTGAGGAAGGCTTTCGAGGAGGCTGAGAAGAATTCGCCTGCAATCATCTTCATTGATGAAATTGACTCTATTGCTCCTAAGCGTGAAAAGGTACGAAAATCGCGTTATGTGTTACTTTCAAGACGCTGATGTGTTTCATTGGCAGACCAACGGAGAAGTTGAACGTCGTGTGGTTTCTCAGCTGCTGACGCTTATGGACGGTCTCAAGGCTCGCTCAAACGTTGTTGTCATGGCCGCAACCAACCGACCCAACTCTATCGATCCTGCACTTCGACGATTTGGTCGTTTCGATCGAGAAGTTGACATTGGTATTCCTGACCCTACCGGCCGCCTGGAGATCCTTCGTATTCACACCAAGAACATGAAGTTGGCGGATGATGTTGACCTTGAGCAGGTAAGTTGACTGTCTTTTCATTTGCTACATTGAGCTCAATAGTGTTCAGATTGCTGCCGACACTCACGGTTATGTTGGTTCTGATATGGCTTCCCTGTGCTCAGAAGCTGCAATGCAGCAAATTCGTGAGAAGATGGATCTCATTGACCTTGATGAGGACACCATCGATGCTGAGGTCCTCGACTCTCTTGGTGTCACGATGGAGAACTTCCGATTCGCGCTGGGAACTTCGAACCCGTCTGCTTTGCGGGAAACGGTCGTCGAGGTGCCTACTGTTACCTGGGACGATATCGGTGGTCTCGAAAAGGTCAAGTTGGAGCTACAGGAAACTGTGCAGTACCCTGTCGATCATCCAGAGAAGTTCATCAAGTACGGTATGTCACCGTCAAAGGGTGTCCTGTTCTACGGTCCTCCTGGTACTGGTAAGACTATGTTGGCCAAGGCTATTGCCAATGAGTGTAACGCCAACTTCATCAGTATCAAGGTTTGCTCCTTATCTTCTTCGCTAGATGTGTGTGCTGATAAGAGAATTCTATATAGGGTCCTGAGTTGCTGACAATGTGGTTCGGTGAATCCGAGGCAAACGTTCGCGACGTGTTTGACAAGGCCCGTGCCGCTGCGCCGTGTGTGATGTTCTTCGATGAGTTGGACTCCATTGCCAAAGCTCGTGGTGGATCCTCTGGCGATGCAGGTGGCGCTGGTGACCGAGTCTTGAACCAAATTCTTACCGAAATGGATGGTATGAACTCGAAGAAAAACGTTTTTATAATCGGAGCTACCAACCGACCCGACCAGATTGACTCGGCTCTGCTTCGACCGGGTCGGTTAGACCAGCTCATTTACATTCCCTTGCCAGATGAGGCGTCCCGTCTGTCGATTTTGACGGCTACCCTCAAGAAGTCACCACTTTCTCCAGAAGTGGATCTGAAATTCCTGGCCAAGAGCACGCACGGTTTCTCCGGTGCTGACTTGACGGAGATCTGTCAGAGAGCGGCGAAACTTGCCATAAGGGAGTCTATCGATGCGGACATTAGACGGACGAGAGAGAGGCAGGAGAAGGAAGGCGATGATGCTAAGATGGAAGAAGATGAAGAAGAAGAAGACCCGGTGCCGCAGATCACTAGGTATGCACAGCTTAACATGATATCTTTGAATGTGCTTGCTGACTGCGTGGATTTTTAGGGAACATTTCGAAGAGGCTATGAAGTATGCTCGTCGGTCCGTCTCTGACCAGGATATCAGACGATACGAGATGTTTGCTCAGGTAAGTTTTGGAGAACTTACTGTGAGACGACTGGCTGATCATCGATGTTCAGAACCTTCAACAATCCCGCGGGTTCGGAAACAACTTCAAGTTCCCTGAGGGAGATCCTGCTAGTCTTCCTGCTGGCACGACAGCACCGACAGCTTCGAACACGGGCTTCGCCGATGACGCAGACGACGACCTATATGCGTGAGGATGGATGGATAAAATTGCTTTGCTATACGACACGAATCCCTTTTTGTAGCTCTGTAATGTTTTCTGTTGCAAGCGACGCAAAGTCTACATAGATACTTTTTTTTTTTTGCTTCTATTCGATTTTTTAGCAGTGATGTACCAAATGGGATTGAAGATTCTAGATAACCGGAAATGACGCAAGATCACGTGCACCGCGTCTCTGAGGGCGGCCTTTGACAATACAAGTGCAGTCCTGCATCGTTCAGGCAACTTGCATGCCTTTCTCTTATTCTCTGAGTACCATGGAATTGGGAAGAAACCTGACAAACTCCTCTCGCTCACTCTCGGCGGGCTCCTTGAGAGATCGTCTTTCAAAGCTCACGGCGACGCCTTTGACAACAATTAAACCGATGACGCCAAATATCGAGTTCGTGTCTCGTATTTGGAAAGAAGTTTTGAAAGTTTTAGAGACCAATCTTGGTGCAGGTTCGTTCCTGCAAGAATACCGAGGAAAAGGAGACTTCAGATGCTCACCGTGGCCGCCTGGTCGGTGATGATTGTGTTGACTACTGTGTTCTTCCTGTTTTTGTGGTATGTCAATTGAGCCTTTTTGTTGCACACTGAAAGGCGTCTAATAGACTCTCCGAATTACACATACATGGAATGTTGATTGGTCTCACGTCACTCAAACTGCTTCAACTGCTTCAGCTCGTTTCCTCCACTTTGGCCTTTCCTCGCGGCGTATCAAGTCTGGGTCTGGATAGATCAGAGTCCCGAACACGGCGGTCGAACCAGTCCATGGTTTCGGCGGAACCTGTTCTGGAAATATTTTGCAGATTATTACCCTGCATCGTCAGTTTTTTGGTCAATGTTCTGCAGCTGAATAAAGAACTGATTGTTCTGTTTAGGATTTTGAAGGTTGGCATTAAAGGAATTTGTTCTTGTAGTTTATATGACGCCATCCGGTGATAGGAAGCAGACCTCCCTGCTGATAGACCATATGTGTTTGGATATCATCCACACGGTGAGCAGCGCGTCAAGTGCAGTTGGATCTAGTCATTGATCTTCCTGAATTGAAGGTATCATTGGAATGTAAGCAACTTACCTCATCCTTGCATCATGTCGTTCAATAAATGTGATGTGCGGTGTAGGGGAGCTTTGGCGACATTTGCTACGGAAGGTGACAGCTATTCTCACATGAGATGACTCGCTGCTTACGCCGTGTGGTACTCCTCAGCAACGGGTTTCTCGGAGGCATTTCCTGGAATCACACCGCATTTATTGACGCTAGCAAGCAACTTCCGTATGCCTGTCTACCGAGATTTGATTCTCGCGATGGGAATATGCAGCGTCAGTAAGCAGTCGTGTTCAAACATTCTCAAGGCTGGTCCAGGGTCGGCCATAACAATCGTCGTTGGGGGCGCCGCCGAAAGTCTAAGCGCACACCCTGGTACAGCTGATTTGACTTTACGGAAAAGGTGCTGGCTGTGCGGTGTTTCATGACTCTTTTCTCTAACCCACGTTCGGCCGTGTAGACTCGGTTTTATCAAAGTCGCGATTCAGCATGGGTACGTTCTTCGTCAACGAAGCTGGTTTTGATGCTTTGACATTCTAATGGTACTAGAGCCGATTTGGTTCCGGTCTTTTCGTTTGGCGAGAACGACGTACGTGCTCGCAGTCTCCGTCGTTGGGAGTGAACTCATCCGCTGTTCCAGATATATGAACAAATGCCTAATGAGAAAGGCACTACCGTATTCAAAATACAGAAGAAATTCAAATCCATATTTGGGTTCACATTACCGCTATTTCACGGACGAGGCCTGCTCAATTGTATGCTTCCTTCACTGTCCGTCAGTCGTGTTGGACACACCAGACTGAACGGGATGTTCACTTGTAGATAACCTGGGTTTGATGCCATATCGCAGACAGATCGTAGCCGTTAGTGAGTGAACCAATTCACTTGGTCGTGACACGAACCCGAGTTACTCAACCCTTACACGCCCACCTGCTCTCTTTGTGGCTCCTTCATGTCGGCTAGTCGGCAAACCGATACATGTCGAGCAATCAGATAAACCCAGCATAGAGGAAGTGATGCGCGTGCAAAAGATGTACATCGAAGAATTGACGAGGCGAGTCTCTTTTCTCATGTGATTCGAGACGTGTTTCGTACCCAGACTTCTCGAGCGCCACGTCGGTTTTTCTGCAGATGCTGAATTTCTGTCTATTCTCACACAGGATTTGGAATGCGTATAAAGACCAGTTTGCGAAGGCTCGGAGGAGAGAATTGAGCATCATCGAATGAATCAAGGTGATTGCCGCCGGACGACTGTGTTAAATTGCACACGAGCTTTGCTTGTTGGAGAGATTAGACTTTGCGTGTACCCGATAGAAAGTGTACTTGCCACGGTCCTTTCTCCCGATATGTGAAAGTTTCGAATAGTTTCCGAGTGAACGGAACGAACGGAACGAACGGTACCGCTGCGCAATAATTTTGAAAGAAGCGAGGGCGCGAAGACAGACGTGGAATAGAGAACAAATTACATATTCGATACAAATTTTGGATGGCATTTCCATATACATGTTTGCTATACATAATCCATACAAATGATGAATCAAAAACTCTAGAGGTTGGTGAAAACTGGATATATATATGCAACTTGAAAAGACAGCAATTCATGAATGAAAGACAGAAAGAAAGTAAGGAAAAAACTTCTAATAGAGTCTAATTTAGCATGGCAAAAGAAGGATGAATCTTCATGAGATTGCGAGAAGAGATCGATTCCATGCACACGGGGCATCTCCCTCTGTCTGACTGAGCACGGTTGATGCACCTAAGACATAAAAAATGTGTGTAAGCGGATGAAAAATCGGCTTGGAGAAACATTGCTTACGATTCGCAAAAGATATGTCCGCAAAGCGTTACTGTAGCACTTTTTGGAAATCCTCGGCACATAGGACATATAAGCGTAGGACTTGCAGGCTCCATTGTAGCTAGGTCGTTTTTCTTCTCCCAAGGATCGTCAACGCGCTTTGCTGGCCAGCCAATGTAGACTGAATTGGCCTCTGCGACTTCCCCAGAAGTCAACAGTGTGTGTTCGCAGAGCATCGAGTGGTCCTCCATGGAAGCACCAGAAAGTAGACGAGAACCAGTTCGCATAGCACAACTATTCAGACAAGCTAAGCTTAGAAAAATGAGAGTTGATATATAACAAAAAGTATACTTGCCCGTTGCCAATTTTCAATGGGTTCAAAGCAAAGTTTCCTCTTGAGTTGATATGAGCAACAACCGAGCAATTGTCCAAAGACACCTCGCTTCCAATCTGTATAAAGGTGTGAGCACGTAAAGACAGGCACAAGACAAAAAGTACGCGACCTCGACTAGATCTGGTTCTGTCATTAAGCCGGCCTTTCCGCCGGGATAGAGAGCACAGTCACGTCCAATCTTGGCGCCTAATGCGCGGAAGAACCATACAATGTACGCAGAGCCGGTGAGAGGGGCGAGAACGCCTCCGATGCCATAACCCTTGTACAAGGGCCGTGATAGCACCAAATGCAATTGCCACCGCTGACAGTAACTGCTTTGATCCCAAGCGCAGGGGCCCGGTCGTCGGCGGCCTATCACTATCCACTTTGTTACGATAACCCACAGTATACAAACCATCGCTTGAATATTGAGCACAAGGATGAAAGACACTGCGATGAGCCCATATAGGATACCAAAGCGATACCAGTGGTTGGAGAATAGATTGAGACGCGCTAAGTGGATGTGGAATAAGCGAAGCAACTGAGCAGCGGTGACAGCGCTGATTGACCAGTAGGCAGCAGAGACGGATGCGACAATGATATTGATGAGTAGAAGAATAGGGTAGGGGAGAACGAAGAAGTTTGCTTCGCGTTTATAGAATGCCCGCCCGAACGGAGTCATAGTATCGCCCACGTCCCCAACAGGCGAACCTTTGTTGAAGCAGACCGCTTCCCCTTGATCTAACAAGGTCTGAGTAAACCTCATCTCAAATCAGCATGGAAAACGACGCACTGTTGCCCATCCATGTAGACCCGTCTTCGTAGGCAGTATCTCGTTTGCTCAACGCACCGGAGCCCATGACAGCACGGTGCCCTACTCTGGTACCAGGAAGTAATACTACCCTATCAGCAATCATGGCTATGGGTTGGATGCTTCAGCACAGAGAAAATCAAGAGCAAAAGAGGAAATTTACCGCCGTTCCCTACAACAATCTTTCTGGAACCGAATCTGTCTGTAGTTAACAGCTCCGACCTAGACCCAAAAACGACCTAATATGCGTGTTAAAATCATGCACACGACACAGACAAGAATGACCTACATCGTCACCGATTTCCAAAAGCTCCGGGTCTTGACAATAAATCCCGGAACCTGGCCAGTAGACACGCCTACCGATCTTTGCTCCCATCATTCTGAACACAGCCTAATGTCATATTAGAGATATGACAAGACAAGACAAAGTGCATTTGTGCCTCACCGAAACAGCCTCGTAATGAGTTCCGAGAAGCGAAAAGGCTCTTTTGAGGTACGCTTGCGACAATAGTAACGAATTGATATATCTTCGTAACAAGGCCAACTGGGAAGCATCAGCCGCAGACTGTTCTCTGTTGAGGCCAAAAATCCGCTTGACGGCAATCGCCAGAATCAAATGGAGTAGTGGGGTGGCCACTGCCCGGACGATCCTGGATACTGCGTGCCAAACGACTCTTCGGGGCGCTGCAAACCAGAAAATGACGGAAACCAAGGCGTTCGAGTTGCTCCTGGTGATGACGGTATTATGAACCATCAACCAAAGGATAACGAACCAAGGAATATCTACGGGGAACAGAAATTCAGGTGAGATTGGGGATTCCGCGACAAAGACTTCACCTACATGAAACGAAGATAATAACGCCAACAATCGGCCAAGCAACAAACACCTTGAGAGCCCAGTGCGGTTCAAGTGTTAAAGTCCGGTTATATGCGGCATATCTTCGAGCTGAACGCGGTTCCAGCGAAGACGAGTGCGGTCCGTATACGGAGTTTTCAGGTACGATAGCACCAGGTGATACTTGCGTGTATGAGTTGATCACCGCTTTACGACCTATGACGATGGGATCAAGACGGAAGTATCCGTCTCGTTCAACACAGAATCCGCGAACTAAAGCCGAGTCAATTCTGCAACCATCCTCTAGTGTGATGAGGTCTAATTCTCCCAAGCGTGCATGTTTAGCGATATGAACATTCTGTCCGATTCTGGCGCCCAGAAGACGATAGTAAAGTTTCTCCAATGAAGGGTGTGAAGAGAATATCCCTTGTCCCGCAGCACTGGGGGCGCGTCAGAACCGATGAGCGAAAGAAGAAGAAGAGAAGATAAGAACGCACATCAAACTCTGATTGACTATCCACCATCGCAAATAGTAAGTTGACCACCTAAAAGTGTGCAAATGAGTGACGTTTCTTGCCGAAATAGCTGAAGGACGACTTACACGCGATATGTTCCAGGTTTATATTTCCCAATGACGATCCACTTGAAAATTATTGCTGTAATTGGTGCCGCGACACGAGCAGCAGATCTGGCAACTATGATGGCAGTCACTAACGCCACCATACGCTCCCAGAAGCTTCCATCAATGTGTGGGGAAAGGTACGAAAGGATAAACAGAAGAATGGACCCTGAAAAGTAGGAGAATTGTTAGTAGGCTGACGAGAGAAACTGAAAAGACTCACAAGTGAAAGCAGCCTTCAAAGGATAGAAGAAAACCATCGGAATCGCTTGGATGATCAGGTTCAGCGGATGAGTTTGTTGCCCATAACGTGCTTCGGGAACTTCGAAATCACGATCAAAGTCGTAATTCAGAGTCAGTTCGGAACTGTTGACTGTGTTGGGGTATGTCTTGAGCTTATCATCGATCAAAGATTCCATAGACAGTTGCTTCAGCTCAGCTTCGATGAGCGACGCGATGCCATTGATAGTACTGTTCGTAAAGATAGCTGCAATTGCGATGCTCGCACCCGTCCCTTTGCGAATGTGGTAAGACAGTTTCCCGAGAAGTAAGGAGTTTCCACCGAGTAAGAAGAAATCAGAGTCGGCGGAAATCATGCCGGGTTCGATGGCCAAGAGGTCAGCGATAATATCGCGTACGATAGCAGCGCGGGGTGACATGGAGGCAGTATTTTGACGTATGACTTCTTGCTCCATAGCCTCGAAATCGAATGCGCCAGGTTTACCCGGGAGAGGGCGAGTGAGGACGTGAACTTCTGGTACAGCATAGCCAGGCAAGAACCGCGATACTGAGTGCCGAATTGAAGCTGAATCTATCTCTGTCTTCCCGTCAATGAACATAAAGGCTTCGGGTGTCCCGTCGTGACGAGAGCGTGTAGCAACATCGTTCACTCCCTCAATAGTGAGCAAGAAGCGTTCAACTAATAGAAGATCAAGGTGTACGGTTGTGCATTTGATCGGGTCGGAGAGCGCAGCGGTGTTGGGAGGAACCTCAGCTTCGAAATGCCGGTGAAGAATCGGGACTAGATCGGACATGCGACCGAGACCGAGTCGTTGAGCCAGTTTGATTCGCAGAGGCTTGCCAGCACTGAATTTTCTTTGTATCAGTACTTCCATGGTGATAAATAATGAAGACGAACCTGTTTTTTGGAACATCGTTCATGTAAACGACAGCATATGGCCACTTTGATGGGTGCAAATGATCCTTGAGGAGGTCGTGCAGTTGGGCCAGCCCTAAAACTGGGCGATCAGGAACAGGTACGATGACTACACCAATCGCTTCCTGCAGCACATCGTGCTCAATTGCGAACGCAAGAGTAGTCTAATAACGTGCTATCAATCAGTTGCTGGTTTTAAAGACAGAAATAAATTTCCTGACTGACCTTAACATGATCCTTTGCCGCGGTGACAATAGCTTCTTCGACTTCAAAAGGAGAAATAACTTCGCCACCTCTATTAATAATTTCTTTGGAACGACCTGTGATATACAAGTAGCCATCCGCATCCATATACCCCACGTCACCTGAATCGAACCATCCCTCGCTGGAGAAAGCTGAAGTATCCAACGGGACAGTGATGTCTGGGCAAGTTTCGTAGCCGCTGAAGGTAGGAAGACCGCGAACCGATACGGCTCCGGTCTTACCCTGGGGAAGTTCGCGCTCGAGGTTCGTAGGATCACGGATAGATAAATAGGGACCGCAAGCTATTCCGGAACAGCCTGGCCGCTCTAGTTGATAGGTGGTAGGTGGCGAAGCAATAGGCATGCATCTGACAAATATACGTTTCAGAAAAGGAATGTTTGAAGCGAAGAAAGGTTTGACCCACTCAGTCATCCCGTATGACGGCAGTATAACCGCACCGTCGAAGCGTTGTTTAAGTTCCACGGCGAGAGAGGGGAGAAGACCTCCGGCTGCGTTGCAGATCATGCGAATACAGGTATCTCGAGGGGCATCAATATCTTCTGGTTGAGATGTGAGAATCGCGTGGTGGATAGTAGGTGCAGCATAGTACCTATAGTTATAGAGCATGAGAAATTTGGCTTTAAAATAAACGAAGCAAAAATACTCACCAAGTAGTCTTGAGCTTCACTGACAGTTGCCAGAAGACGATCGCGTCAAAACCTGAACACATGATCGCGCTTCCCCCGGAAAATATAGGCGCGAGAAGATTACGAACAATCCCACCAACATGGAAAAGAGGCATCATATTCACTGAAAAGGGATATGTAAATGAATGCTTTCTCTGCATACCAAGAAACTCACTGTTGATATCGGAGGACTGCAAATCCCAAGACTGGACCACTGCCCATGTACCCACAATCAAAGACCGTAACGTGTAAGGAACGACTTTCTTCTTCCCACTCGTTCCTGAGGTGTGAAGAACCAGCGATTGATCGTCGAGTCGGTGAGGTGCCGAAGGGCTTCGCACTGATGTGTCAAGTTGCCCCATGACGGACATATCGAACAAGCCAGCGGGCCCGGACGAGCGTCCTTCGATGAACACGACATCACAACCGAGCTCATCCTGTAGAGTCTGCAGCTCAAGTCGATCCAGGGCGTCATGAGTTGTGACAACAGCCTTCACATTAAGACGCGATGCGTCCTCCCTCAGTTCAGCGGCGGTGCAGCTAGCATTGACAGGAGCACAAGTGTGATAGGTCGCAACTGCAAGGAGAGCGAGAGCATTCTCAGGACCAGTGGGTAATACTATCATGACACGGTCGTTGCGGCCAAGAGGTCGGCCCAATATCGAACATGGCAACACGAAGCGCGTGATAAATGAGTGTATAGCATCATGGCACAGAGGAGGTCTAGATGCGTCGGGGGAGTAGATGGCAGGAGCAGAGACCGAAGGAACGCAGTCAAGGAGGGTACCGACGCTGTCCGCGTTCGCGATACGGTCAGCAAGAAAGTCCCCAAGCGAAATGCCCGCTGGGGGAGTTGACTGAGAGCGCAAGAAAGTCAAAGGAACAGACATTATGCACTGTAGGCCTGCAGAACCTTCAACCAGAGCTCACTCCTGAAGAGACGAAAAAGGGGACGGCGCTAGATGGTCGAAGCGGCAGTCGGTTTAAATAACAGACACAGACTTTTAGACAGATCTGCATGAATATCAGAATAGATCGAGATTGAATGAAGTTTCGCAGGGTATGAGAGCATACGGTAATTCGTGGAGTCATGCACCCTGTAGTACATAAAAAGAGAGCGGTATCTCGCTTCCTTCGGACATGTCTGGTTCCCGATGAATGATTGGATTCGGTTTGCAATCAGCTTGAAGAGAACTGAGCTGAGTCGCACAGTCAAGCCGGATCCATTGTAGAAGAGATAAACAAACAAGAAACTCACGAATACGCATATACCCAGCGACCCAGCAAATACCACAGCTTTGAGGCTTGGCTGGTCGTAAGCACTGGTCACTGTGGTCAATGAACATATGACAGTGGATGATCTAACGACAAGCAGAAAGCAGCTAGTCAGACTTATAAATAACACTTTGTAGTGTGCCCTCGACAATAGGCCTTGTGCTTGTGCTTGTTCGCATGCAAAAAAAAGAGAGGAAGCATGCTGGTCCAAATCTCGCCATAGAGACAGAATTGATAAGTGACCTCGAGAAGAAGATCTGTCTGAGGATACACCAAAGGTCATGTTGTGCTATCAGCACCACCATCTTTGCTAGACATGCGCGCAGAGTGAAGTGATATCGCAGCATTCTCCAAGGTTTGCCTGTCTGCCAAATATGGTAACCCGCAACCAGCCGCAACCATACGAGCCAGCATCTTACGTAATCCAAGGCCGACCGAAAACTGCCCAGTCCCCGCTTTACTACCCTGACTGCCAAGGCTTTAAGATTCCTCCTCAGCCGTCCGGCGCGGATATAATCTGCTCTGTGCTGTCCCGGTCTTGCCTCTTCAAAGATTCAAAGCTTCAAAGTCTACGCGATAAGCCTTTTCTCTTTGAAAATTTTCTTGCTTCTAGGGTAGTTGTCTTCCCCATTTGAAACCGTGCCGAAGAATTACTTCGGTTCAATTTATGTTCGGACACTGGTCATCCCTTCAGCAACCCTTTGCCGCTAGCTTTAGTATTCTCGCTGAGGTTGTGTGTCTTTACATCCTTGGAGCCCAAGCTAATGGACATTTCATAGTGAATCTGAAGCCAGATACTTCCGGATATATCCATTTGTAGATCGCGCAATGTTACATTTGCCCACGGGTCTATAAGCACTGCGCCACCTTGTTTGAAATGCATTCACATGGGTTCCCACCCACGACAGCGAGTGGTTCTGATGAGTAGAACAGGTCAGTTATTCTCCAGCACGAGAGAACGCAACCAGGAGCCGTGTTTTCACGACTCTGTCGTCTTCAACGAGTACTACTTATCTTCATCATGAAATCAGTATTCAAAATCAGTGCCAAATCTTAAGCGCGTTTCAGTTCGCGCGAAGATAGGATTCCCTGCAATTGACCACGTCCTCTACTGTCCTCTAGTGCCTGGTCTTTGCTGGGATCAAACCCTGGTGAGCGATGTCTCGGGCAGAATTGAAGATCGCTTGAGGACTGTAGTGGTCTAGGAAACAGATCGCAGCCTCACTAGAGCAAGTAAGTATCGTAAATCCAGTCTCCACCGAGTCCGTAAGTAATAAATATTAATAAATGCTTACGCCTTTCATTATCATCGGATCAAAGTACTGCCGAGCCACCAAAGTCACTTCAACCCGGTGGATTTTCCTTTTTTTTCATCTCCTAAAATTTGCCTCGTTCACTTTGATAGTGTGTTTGGACAAACCTAAGCAGACTAGCATATAGCGTTTGCTGTATCCCGCCGCGCGCTAGGAGCCCTAGAGATGTACTTTGTAAGCGCAAAGCGAGTGCAAGAGTCCAACTGTCCAACAGGCTATGGCGCACAGCCCAGCATCCGGTAAAGGATGCGTGTATGGAGGAGAGCCTCCCGAGGCCTCCTGTAGCTTCGCGAACTTTATTCCAGAGCTTGGCAAAAGAAGTACCTGGTGCCACGCATACATGGCGGCCTGGTACTTACAGCAATGATACGTACGTAAGACTCGGAATCTTTCGACGATGATACTTCCGAAGAGTAGTGATAACCCAGAGTTCAAGCTGAACTTGTGAATTGCTCAAAGGTGACCGACTCGGTGAGGAGCTGCAGATGAATGAAGATGTTACCTCTCAGAGGGCTTGGCACACGCTTGTACCGTGTCCTTGGTCCCGAGAAGTCGACTATCCCCTCGGCGGATGTTCTGAACTTACTCATCCTCCATTGTTCGCATCTCAGCGTCGATCGTGCTGTAACGCTGACAAGCCTAGTAGCACACATCGAGTCGGTTAGCTTGTATTTTTTCTTCGTGCGCAGACGGCGGGAAAACCGCACTAGCTTCAGCGACGTACGCACCATATACATTTGACAGATTGCCGGGATTGCGCAGTGATGTCGCGACTCAAATACGCAGTTGACGCGAAAGTAATGTACAATAGCGCATGAGAGTCCGACTCGACGCCCTTCCGCGAACATTGACGGATCGTCGGTGCTATCACTTCTCTTCACACGACCCTCAACAGCACTCAAGCTGGATGAGTAGGGAATCCGTGTCTATTTGTCACTGTCATTGAGCGAGAGTCGCTTACAACAAAGTTGCGGAGTACGCACCTCATTAGATTTGGAGATAGAAAAACTGTAGTACGTAGAACAAATGAATCAGAAGTTGATATCAAACGAAGCAGACATCACAAATCATGAACCGGTTTGGCTCGACGATACTAACGCAATCATTGGCTACCCATGGACTGAGCGCTGAAGTTCCGGTATCTGGAGATCCAACTTCAAGTTGTTCTTGCGAGCCACGCATCTCAAAGAAGTGTGAGGTTCACGAAAATGTTTCACCATTTGGTTACGGCCAAGTACGCTCGGACCAGTTACCCGTGTTTGAACTTGCGAAATAGCGATGATAGCGGCATCTCTAGCATATCTCTTGTCATTCTTGGCATCTAAGCAGCACAAAATGTCCTCAGACGCAGCATTGAGCATCAGAACACCGCGAGTAAGGCGATTGACTGAGTTTTGTACGTTACATTCGAGACGACCATCTTTTCAAGCACGAGGGTAGCAAGCAAGCACCAACGCAATATTAATGGTAGAAGAATCTCCGTGGTTTCGATGTCGTTAGGTGACCTGACCTCGACCTGAACCTGAAAGTCAGAGTACGCGAAATGACTTCAAGGCTTCGATAACCAGTTGCAAATTCCCCCACATTGCAGCATGTGTTCCTGAGCCCTGAATTCCGAGATGCCTGGCTGAAGGGCTCTAGAAACGGGACCGCTAGCCAAGACTGAAAACAGCGAAACTCGATGGAACAGTCACCAGACACTGTCTTCAATATATCTTGCTTGGCATACACACACTGAGTTGCAGCGGTAGAGTTCAGTGAACGAACCAGGTCCAGATTAATAAAGAGAATGAACGAATCCTGTAAAATTACAGTGCTCCAACTCAAGTGAATGGATGACAGGGAAACCTTCGGATGGACAAGGTAAATTTCGCACAAAATTTCAGCGACTTGGTCTAATTAGGTACTCCATAACAAACTTCGTCTTATGAGATCACTATAAGTTTAACGTGTGCGTGAGCTCTTGGCAATCGAACGAGGAGCACACGTTCAGAATAGACTCACTTGTACTACTCAACTACGTATGTGGCACGCATTGGGGGGACGTCATGACATGCTCGCACGCAACTCGTGAAAAGGGTTCCAGATCGCAGCTCGGTACTCTTCGCCGGGATCACATTTCCGAAGATGGTCGTAGTCGTACCAGACGACAGTCTCGGTACAATGTGCTACGAATGCTTGCTGCTTGACGGAAAATGCTGACGCAGCGAGATAGACAGATGCAGGGTCATAGCGCTGTGTCGGCCGCTCCATAGGTCGATGAGATATGAGCAACTGCGAAAGTGTCAGAAAAGAGATCCTAGTGGAAATATCAGCGCACAGTATCAGGATACGTCACCGGACGCCTGTAGTTCACTTCGATGGACTTGAGAATGAGAGAAATTCCCTGTCCCTTGAGGAAAGCTTCTGCCTTGGCAGGTCCACCGAGTTGATGTCCCAACCAGGTCATCCAGTGAATACGACTCTGAGACCGAGCCAGTGCGTAGTGAGATATTTACTCCAAGAATTGAATATGAATCCACGTACGGACTCGAAGAATTGAACTACAAGACACGTCAGCCTAGATGAATACCCAAGACAAGAATGCCACGAACCATAGCGAACGTTATTCACGTGTCTTTATCGTGATCAGAGGGGGGAGAATATTCGCAATGGTGATGCAAAACTGACTGAAACGAGTCTTGATCTCCCCATGCGATGGCCTGCTGCCATATGAAGGAAGGATGAAAACCGGCGTCGATCAGCTTTGCGCGAGAAGTTTCTAGGTCTTCATTCGATACTGGCTTGGGTGTGGATTTGAATGTGGTTTCTTGTACAATCTCATCGGGAGAAGCTGGACCCTGTCCTCCGGGAGGAATATGAAATGGAGAAGATGGATCACGAAACGCTGCTTGCAATACCTGCGGATTCAAATGAGACAGAGGTTTCTCGGATACTGTACACATTGTAGCAGGATTCATACCTTCAAGGATGAGCTATTCCTTTGCTGAAACCAAGACTTTCGGGATAAGTTCGTCCTGCAGGGTAGAAGGGTCCTAGAGCTCGGAAAGGTTGGGCCCTTTGTTGTTGTGTATTTGAAAATCAGGGTCAAAGGAAACAAGAAAATATATTAGATCAGCATCAGATCGCGCTTGCAACCTTTTCTTTTGCAAAACTCGTACCAGGCTCATACTCCCGGCATATACGACTCTGGGGCCATGGGCCTGAAAATCTATCGATTCAGAATCTCGACTGCAGCGGAACCTTAGCATCTTGTGTTTTCTCACAGCTACTCTTCAAGTGAAGCGTATTCCAACCGCCGAATTCCAGCGAAAAAGTTCGGATTAGCATTTTGGACCCTTTGTTCAGAATCTGGCAAGTATACTATACTTTTTCTCGATGGTCACACAGTATGTTTGATGCTCCCTTTCAAGCTTTCTTTCCATACAACCAAGGGAATCCGCACCCAACGCGCCGACGCGTCGACTTTTGTCTTCAAAGTTTTAACCTGTCGGTTACATAATCTTGCATCATTACCTCCCTTTTCCTAAACAGTAAATCGCATTTCCTTTTACAGGTTGCACAGTCCTCGCTTTGACAGGTACACAAATCAGCACAAATAAACGAAGGAGCCTTATATACTGGCGAGGCTCATTTTCGCTTCCTATTCTTTACTTCCATCTTCTTGATCCTGGTGATCATATTCCTTCTGTTCTTTGACTCTTCACTGCGACTGGTTTCGTACACATTCTATCTACATTTCTATCTTGTCCAGAACATGGTTGTCCTTAACGCCCGCTTTGCCTTCCTCGCCACTTCTCTTTCTTTTGCAGTGCTGTCTTTTGGTCCGTCTTCTGTTGATGCTGCGGCTATCATGGCTCGCGAAGCACTCCCTGTCAAGAGTCTGAAGGCTACCGTTCCCCCCACGAAAGTTCCTGAGATTCGGTTGCCCAAGCACTCGCACAAGTCAGGAAAGGAGTCTCCCACAAACAAGACTGCGTCAAAAACGGAAAAGGGTGACAAGAATTCCAAGAAGGGTAAATCCAAAAAGGAGGTTCGTTTTGAATATGCGGATGGCCTTTTCTCTGCTTGACTGATATATATACTCGCCTTTCACAGAGATCCTTGCAAGCCGATATTTTGGAATTTGACGGTGTAGCCGAACACCCTCTACTTCAAGTGCAGGTTGGTGGAGTCAATCAGGCTCCTTTCCGGACTCACCGCTTTAATCAACGCGATGGGGGTGCTACCAATGGTCGAAGCGCGTCAAGGCGACATAGTCTTAGGGATGACCACGACCACGACCACGACCACGATCACGATCACGATCATGACCATGACCATGACCACGACCATGACCACGATAGTCGTCGAGATGACCACAGACATGTCCACGACCACGACCACGAACATGTCCACAAGCATGTCGATCGGAAACGTTCGCCTGTCGTTAAGGTTGGAACCAGATCTCAAAAATCTAGTCCTCGTTGGTCACGCAGTCGTTCTCATCCACGAAGAGCGGATGTTAGCGGCCTCATGTCCCTAGTCAACGGACTTCCTGTCGGTGGGTACATAGACATCATGGTAAGTGCTCTAGTCTTACGTATGGCGAACGCTAAGAAATTCCTTCAGAGTGATAATTCGACACTTGCATCACTCTGTCGGGGTCCGAGTCAAACACCTCAGATGAATATTTGCGAGAAGGTCGCGAGGCCTTTGTACCTTAGGGATGTTGCGTCGCCGCCGACCAATACGGACAACCTCAACCTCAAAGCTCTCAAATGTGGACCGGACCAAGACGATATGTGTGCTACGTATATTTCTACACCTCTTGAGAGCATGGCATGCCTGCCTTGTCACAATGGCTCGCCCTCGCAGAACGAGACACAAATCTTTCAATATGACGAAGCTGCTAGCACCATTGAACCTGTCTTAACACAAGCAGCTGTCAATGAAGCAACTTCTGACACCGGTAACGATAGTGACGGCACTGAAATTATGGTGGCTTTCGTTCCCTATGATGCTAGTACTCCAGCGCCAGTCAACGGGTCGAGTACTGAAACTACAACTACCACGGTTACTATCATGGTCGAAGCCACACCTTCCGCCGCTGCCAATGTCGCATCCTCAAGTGACGCTGTTATCACTTCGCCAACGTCCCTCCAGGCCGAAGACGTTGGTGACCCGAGTTCGCCTTCAAGCTCGGATCTGACTTCGAGCTCTGCTGCCACCTCTACGCCCATGCCCACTACCACGTCGGTCGATGCTAGTGCTATTGCTGCCAGCATCGCTGCAGGCTCTACCGAGGCCCCTGCTGCTATTTCGACAGAGTCGGTTTCTCCAAGGTCGTCTACAGATTCGGCATCGTCTGCAGCCAGTAGTGCCGAAGCCATCGATGAAGAGGTGGAAGATATCTATTCTGCTCATAGCAACTACGTGGCCCGATCAACGGGGATGTATCAATGGAAGTTCCGTGAAGTCCCTGGCAGTGCTCTCTGAAGCGTGAGGATTGAGGTTGTTCTGTAGGCAGCATACGCATTGTGTATTACTCCGGCTTACATCTAAAAACATGCATCGTTTGTTCTTATCCCCGACAAAGTGTGAAGATGAAAGCGCAACTGACACTAAAATGATGCTGCCACAGGGCATAAACTACATAGATAGCTTCACTGCCCGCGACACGTGTTGGTAAGAATTGCGGGACTCTGCATCATCATAACCGCCGTGAAGTCTGGTTCGTTCGCTGGTTTCATCTTTCATTGCATCGTCATTCCCAAACTCTTACGTTCCGGCAGGGTTGAGGGTACTGCCAGCCTAGAGGGAGAGATACATATGCAATTGGACTATTACAGTATAAAGTACAGCAGTGTAAGGCATTGATATATGGCATCACCCATTCGAGGTATTAGAGAAGAGGCACCATGACACACTATGACGGCAAACACACTAGGTGCCTCTCGTACGTAGTTGCCTATCAATGTGGTTGAATGGAGGTATAAGCCTCTTGTATCTTATCCAGCTGATATCCTGAACGACGACGCCAAATTAAGCGCAATGAATTAAAATGAGAGAACGAACACGAACTCATGAAAGTAGAGCTTGCGGAAAAAGTGTTTATTGCAGGTAATACCCTTTGTAAAACCGTAAGAGAGTTTGTTTGTCGTTCATACGATTCCATGTCGATCTCTCTGCCTCCTACAGCTTTGATGTAATCGATTAGGACATGACATGCCAACGCCCAGACAGACTGCGCAAAAAAAAAAAATTTAAGAATTGTTCCAGTCGAAAAAAACTGGCGCTAAAACGTACCCCCATGACTGGGTTGATGTGCTCATAACGATCCATATCCGTTGTAGATACGAGATCCAAAATTGCTTGCGCAGATGAGATGCGCCTCGCTTCCTCCGTCGAAACGATTCCAATCACGGTGATAAGAGCAGCATGAGCTATGCTGTGCGCTTGAAGGAGCCTGGATCTCTTTGTTGGAGTAGGATTCCTCAGCATATCCAAGGGTGTCAAGGTACTCATAAAATTTTCAATCAAGACCCGACGGGAATTGACCGCTTCTATCAGTGCAGTGTATTGTTCGGGAGCTAATTATTTAAAAGTAAGGAATATCGCCAAGAGATCGTCGAGTAAAACGTTCTGAGAACTCACTGGACCATTGTTCTTTTGCAAGGTCATTTGCACGCTCCCATGATACGGATGCCTTGGCGAATAGCGCCATAGTGGAGTCTCCCACATCTGTAGTTCGTTCGCCGAATAGAAAGTTGCGACTCGTGAAGCAGTATTTTGCATCTGGGGGATGTCCACCCTGTAAATTGAAAGATTGATGAATACGATACATACGATAGAATCAGTAAAGTAGAAGCGTTACCTGTTCATACTCCTCCATCTCCAAAGGCCAAGGCGTATCTGTCTGAGCACCCGGAATCTCAGTGGGACAGATCATATTCGAGCTCGAATCAAGTGCGGCTGCCCAGCATTTATCCACGGAAAACCCGGTCCAGCATGCGTAGATACGTTCCCCTTCTTCCACGGAATCCGATAGAGGTGGGAGCAACGATACACCGACGAGGCTAAGAGGAGAAGGAGGCTGATTAGACCGAATCTTGTTCAGCCCGCCGCATACCCCGATCGACAAAGCAGAGGTGATGTGGTATTTGGCCTCAAGAAGTTTCCCAATCGAGAAGAAATATTGCCCAAGAAGAACCTCGGCTTGGACTGTGTGAAGGACTCTCTGGGGGTGACTGCCTGATAGAGCACAGGTTGTTCGTTCCAATGAGCTTGAAAGGAACAGGGGTTCATGCTCGGCAAGAGGGGAATCTGGTCCCGAAAGATGAATCCCCCATAAACACACCACTGTCAACAGCGCGGGACATGGGCGTCTGGGATGCCCGAGTGTTTCTGGAAGTAGAGCGGAGGAGCGAAAACGAGAAGGGCTCAGAAAGAACCCGAATTCAGGCGCATATGGCAAGAAACAATCGACTCTGGTAAACGAGTGAGTGAGCTGTGAGCTGGAATATTGAACTAGGAACAGAAATTTATTACAGGGCGGAGATTTGATTGGCAGGCAATTCTTGAAGCGTGGAGCGGTCAATCAGGGTTCGTGCAAGGCTCGATGATTGGGCATACGGATCATGCAGCAAGATTGGTGATCCTGGTGAATTGGCGCTCGGGTTTTCGAGTTTACGGAGACGCATTTGTAGACGTGCGATATCTTCCTCTAAGATCTCTACTTTTGACCGGCTGTTCGTGTTCAAATATTCGCATTCATCGGCCCTGTTTGCACGCTCGCATTGGCTACATGTAGGACGTGCTCCATCACATTTCTATACCACGATTGTCAAAACCTCAGTTCTTGATGTGATCTGAGATACGACACAATACTCACCATTTTCCTCTTCCGACAACATACACATGCGTGCCCTTTGAGAAGGATAGACTGAACTTGTTCCAGGGATGATTGCAAAGACATCGGTTCTGGGGGTGTTCCTCGCTTGCTTCGTGAGGTGGTATTTGTACTTTCCCCTACACCAGGGTCAGTCCGATGGTGAGGTTATACGTCAGTCACTTTAGCTACAGCGCACGATGGGCTGTCGGACGAAAGGCTTCAAACCTCGGCTAAATGGCAAGTTACTAAATGCCGGTTGACGTTGGCTCATAAGAAACGCTCGGGTCGTCTATCGTCCTGGCAATTGTTATATCTAGCCCGAGAAATTGGATCTGAAGAGAATGAATGCATTAGCCAGAGTAGAGAAGGTACGAGTGAGCGAGGAGTACATCAGGCCCAGGGTGCACGTCTCCATTCTGCTCGCGAAACACCGAGATGGCCAAGTTGGGGGATGGCGCTTACTAGTCTGAGGCATGGCCTAGACACCGTTGCGACTGGCATTCTCTTGAAGTTGAAGTTGCTGGCCCCTGGCTGATCGGCGCTGACAGTGACCAGAGCAGAGTAATTGTAAAGTATTTTGTCTGGTCACGTGTCGAGATACAAGCTTGACCTGGTACTACCACTGGTACATGTCGTTCAGCGACGCAGCATATGCTGCTGTGTTCGTACCAACTCAGATTTATAGCTAATACCCCCATTTCTTCAGAAGCATGGTGTCTGAAGACTCTATTCACACAAAGGCCATCAGCAATGATTCACCTCCTGCCAACCGTGTTGAAGGAGTCTGGTTTGCTGACGGAAACCTGGTCATTGAAGCTGACAACCTTTCGTTCAGGGTGTACAGTGGTCTGCTTGCTTCCAAGTCGTCTGTTTTTCGCGACATGATTGCGTTTCCCCAACCTCTTGATGCCCAACAAGCATATTCTTGCCCCACCGTTCAGCTCCATGATTCTGGCGACGATTTGACTTCATTTTTGAAGGCTATTTTTGACCCTGAGTATGTTTCTTGATTGATGCTACCCCCATCATGCTCACGTTACGGACTCAGATTTTTCGAACCACCACCGTCTAAGACAGAGCTCAAAATTGTCTCTGGTATCCTTCGATTAAGCACAAAATACGATGTTCCTTTTCTTCGAAAACGCGCTCTACTTCATCTGGAGACCACATATCCAATGACACTCGATGGTTGGAGCAAACGAGACAGTCTTCGCTCCATTCCTCCCGTTGACAATACCCCGTTTGCTGTCCTGTCTACAATCCGCGATTTTGATGTCCTTTGGGCACTTCCTGCCGTCCTGTACTGTCTGTCCTCTTACAACGTCACACAAATTCTGGATGGAGAATCTTGGCTCGGCCAACACCTAAATATTAACTCGGAGGATCAGCGGAAAGCTTTGATAGGGCGTGCAGAGCTTGTTGTGCTCCAGAACAAGCTTTCATTACGATTTCTGCGAGTTCCCGAGGTTGAAGGATGCGCTCACCCTACCGATTGCGTGGAGACTAGGCTTCGATGGCTTACAATTGTAGCAAGTTGGGATACTGCTGATCCCTTGGATCTTATGGACGAGAATTGGGACTCTCTCAAGGACGGTCTTTGCAATCCATGTTATCATTACTCGCAATCGAAATTCCGCGAGTCAAGAGAGGCGATATGGGAAGATCTACCACGCATATTTGGACTTCCTGGCTGGGAAGAGTTGGCGGTTATGCGAACTAAAGCGATGGAATAACCAGTCTCGCAGTTCAAGCGTTGATATACGTGTATCTTGATAGACACTTAAGTTATACAGATTGGACCATAACTTACCGCACGTTGCTCAAGGCTCGTTAGGCAGCTGAGGGGGACATTCATCCATGTTGTTGCTAAGTACAGATGTGTTAGACGAGAGTACCTCTCGACTTGAGAGGTATGCAGGCGAAAGTTGCGACTCTGGACGGCGACGGTTTTACATTGCGTAGGGAAACAGAAAATAATCTAAGCCAGCAAATCGGCGAGCGTCAAACACGGTAATGACGATAGTTCGAATTCATGATTTATTCATCCGGAATACTATTAAGTATCGGAATCGAGAAACCTTGCGTTTGCTCTTCAACTTGCATTTGCTCTTCAGCTGAAATGCCTCGACTTCTGCATGACTGACACGCTCTACTTGCACTCCTTGGCCCCAAGTAAAAGATACAGACTCGGGAGCTATCTTAAGAGGACATATGGAATGAAGGATGTACGAAGCAGATTCTTATGAAGCTTCCACACTTGGCAGCAACTTCAACACAACGTCCACCAAGTGGACTTGGGATGATCCCAGGCTGATCCACATAGCCAGAACCTAAACAAAAGGCACTAGAAGTGGTCATAGGGACCTAGGAAACTTCGAGAACTTGAGCTCCAATACTGATTCTGTTTACTTAACACCGGGATAGACTAAAGTCGGCTCGACTCGATAGTGTCCAGTTCGATTCCATCAGCTTGAGCTGCTGAGAAAACCCGCAATCTTGTTCTGTCGACGAGAAGCACGGAGCAAAACGGGACGACGAGCATGAATGTGATTGATCTAAGTAGCCTCAGTTGAACTCAAACCGGACACTATTCAGTTCGATTCCCTTTCTGAGGACCTCGCAACTATATCTCTGTCGATATCACCGCTTGAACGAGGCGAGGTGGTAGCTATCTCCACTTCAGTATCAAGACTACCACTGTGCCAGCCTGTGCCAAACCAGTTGATAAGGCAGCAACGAAACCCAAGACTAATAGACCGTACACAGTGAACTGGGAGATAACACAATGCGTGTCATAGCGGGCACTGGCGTCATCGGTGGGTGAGAGGAGACAGATCGAGAAACACAAAGGAGCGAAGGATGTGGGTAACGTGAAGCTACCACCGGCATCCGTGGAGTAAGGACCATACTGTATCATCGCGCTCTACGCATTGATACTTATGAGCGATGTGAGCATCGTGGCTTCTCATGCGCTTGGCGAATATACATCTTTTGTCATTCTCGTAGAGATGTCCGTCCGGCATCCGACACTGCCAGCGAAGCCCATCTTGGCGCCAACAAATTTTCCCTAATCCTTTAATCGGAAAGCTTCACTAACGAGAGCAGAACCAGTTCGTTTTTGAGGTTTTGCTATCGCTTCGAGAAGTCCCAAGCAACACTGGCGGTGAGGAAGTTTCGTTTTTATATCAAGCCTTCAGAGAGAGCAAATGTACTTCCACCGCGACTTCAAGCTGCTCCTAGCACACCAGAGTTTTGCTGATACTTCGAGAAGCCATGAGTGTCAGCAGTGAGCGATTCTGACAGAACTAGTACTTGGCGTGGTGAGGAAATTGCAGATTTTGTAGTCTGCGGGCAATGAGAGGTCCAAGCTCTCGAAACGGCACCGGAGAAAGTAGAGCCAAGCTCACAGAGGAGAAGGGTTCTTCGAAATCGAAGCAGGGTACGCTCCGTTGCCAATCCGGAGGTCGACAGAGAATAGGGGAAGTGATAGGACAATGACTCCCAGGAGACGACACCCGTCGCATAAATGGGTAAAAGCACCACACGATGAGCACCTGGTGCGTCCGTAAGATGCACTATGCCATGGCTAAGGTTCAATGAATTGAAAATCTCGTTCGCCTGGGAATGTCCAAGAAGTTTTTATTCACATCGCAGTATGAGAGCCACTGTAGTCGATACCGCCGGCTCGGTAGACAAAATGAGGGGGTACTCCAATGATGTGAGAAGAGAAGAGTCTGGAGATGAACCGAAATGCGAGGAAAAATCAAAATGTCCACGAAATTTCATTCAGTCACTGATATTAGGTGGGCCATCGGGATTGTAGTGGGTTCAATTCCTGTCCGCTAAGACGCATTCAGCACCGAAAATACAACATACTCACCCACAGTTTCCCTAGCAATGTCTGCATAATGATTTGCAGGGTGCAACCTGTCACGACTGGAATGATGCGTTTTAAGACGATGATGCCTGCGGGTCATTTGTTCGCGTTTACGACACTTCCGCCGGTCGCTGGTCCGATTCGAGACATCTTGAGGGACCCAGATCTAGAGTTGCTGTTGGCTATCATGGACTCTAACCTGAAGGTTCGAGTCCGTCACGACAGTAGCTAGGCTGAAGTATTGAGGTAAGCACTTTATCATTCGATGGCTCCCGTTGAGGGTATAATAATCCGAGTGCTCACCTCCAGATGAGCGTTACCGCAATATATTGTATCATGATCTGATGCCAGGATTAGTGCAAGAGATACAGGACGCTGATGAAGTAGACATGATCTTCGCGAGTTTCATCGCCACTCTCTTCAAGTTGATGGTCCGAAAGATATGGATACACTGCAGACTGCTTTGAGGACTCAGCTCCAAGTGTAACAAGGAGGTATTTGGGTTCCATTCCAAGCACATCCATTGCCATCCATCTACGTTTGATGACTGCGCACCTGCATGCTGCTGTCCGCTGTTCTAGTGCTGTTGACCTGCTTGACCGTGGGCCGCCAGGAATTTGAATTTTGAAATCGCTTACGCAATTATCCAGCGACCTCGAGTCTGGTACGGTGAGCCATCGCATTCTGAAGGGCACGAATTGACTTTACAACATACATTTTCTGAAATTTGGCAGTTATATGAACACATGAACGATGAATTCGATGAAAGCTACTGCCACAAAGGATTGAACGGACGGCGGGAAAATGCCGGATCAGTGTCACGTGCACATCATAAGGTAACAACGGCCCTGGGGAAATTATTATTACCAAGTTGACCTTTTCTCATTTACAACGCCCAAAGCGAGCGAGCTCACCGAAAGCAACGACGTCGACGTCTCTCTAGACCCTCGATAACGCTGTACTCGTTTGGCATTTATCCAATCTTGGATATACACATTCTTTTGTTCCTATACGCTCTTTCTCTCAAGCCCTGCGGCATAATCGCAGTACAAAAGTTCAAAAACGTCTTTGTTTCTTAAAAAATCCTCTTCATGTCTATGGTTAAACGTACTTTCGAGCACAAGCTGATTCGCACTCGCCGCGCCGGTGGAGGCGACTTGTTGAGGAAGGCCGGGAACGGTGGTGCTGATAGCGCTGGGATTGACTCTGGTGCGTCGAACCCTGCGGGGAGCAGTACTTCTGCAGGTGATAGTGCGAGCCGTATGTACTACTGTTGTATTTCCTCTTGATTGCAGCTGCTGACTTGGTGCTGTTCTAGCTACCGACTCGGCTACTCCGACGGCCTCTTCTGCTCCTTTAGTGTCGACTCCAGCTGCTACGGCGTCACAAGCAGACGCAACGGCAACTGAATCATCTCAACCGGCAGTCTCTACTTCGAGCAGCGATTCTGCCCAAAGCCAGTCCACTGTCGCGTCTACTTCTGCCAATACCTCTTCCTCTTCGTCCTCCTCGGTTGTTGTGACCCCTAGTGTCTCCTCGTCTTCATCTTCGTCCACTTTGTCTATTTCTTCCTCTTCTTCGGACACTTCGACGGTAACTTCTTCCTCTGTTTCCGTTACGTCCACGTCCACGAGCACTCGTGTAAGTGACATAAAAGCCGGCTTGGTTCCACTTCTAATAATTCTCTTGCGCTTGCAGACGTTTACTTCTACCGAGGCGGCTACCCAGGCGAGCGTCACACCCACGAATGCTTTGGCACAGACGAGCTCTTTTGGTGCTGTTTCCCATGTGAGTGCTAGTGTTGGCGCTGGATCCACTGTTAGTGCTAGCAGCACTGCTGTTGCTGCTTCGGGTGCTATAAATACTGGAGCTGTGGTTGGTGGTATTGCCGGCGGCCTTGCATTCTTTGCCATTGCTGGATTCGTTCTCTACTTCTTCATTGTGAGTCTCATTTCCTAATTCATGCTAAACATCTTCGCTGATGATATTTGATTGTTCTTCGCAGCGTCGTGCACGCCAACGGGCCCGCGCTGCTGAATTCAATGCGGCCCAGTTCCGCCGTTCAGCTATGGCTATGGATGAAGAGCCGTTCCCGGCTCCTCGCCCTCCTGAAATGATTCAGAACAGGCAGCATAACTTCACCTCCTCCATCACAAGTACTACTGGACCTGGGATGGCTGGTGCAGGTGCTTACCGATTCCAGCAAGAAAATGCCCAGATGGATCAATATCACTACCGGGATAACGCCGCTGCTCAATACTACGACGAGACTCCCGCACCTCAGGCTACCCAACAGACGAACCACCAGCCCCTCCAGCCCAAGCAACAGTATACTTTCGGTCAGGCTCTCGATACTACCACTGGCTCTTCCACTGCTTCGGGTGTTCGTGGAGATGCTCACGCCGATCACACGGACGACTATGATGGTGAAGCCCACGGTGCCTACAGTGCTGAGCCTCATGCACAAGGAGCGTATAATGCCGAGGCGTATGGGAACTACCTCGCGTACTCACCGAATGAGGGCGAGTATGCTGGAGTTGCGGGTGCTCATCCGAACCGTGCCAGTGTCGGCTCTAAGATAGAGGATGCCTATGGTGGCATTTGAGAAGCAAGGAGCTTTTTGCTGGATGGAGTTTCCAGCACAAATCTCCCTTTCTCGGACAAAGCTAGGGCCCTCCAAGTTTTCCTTTCCCCTTCTTTACTTCATCACTCTCGGGCTCTTGCTGTTATTTTCACCTTTTCCCCGGTCTCAAATTTTACCTTTATTCATTGATTATGAGCGGTTGTACTCATGTATACTGGCCCCTTCCTCGAATTTCCACCTGGGCTACCACGAATCACTGTCTATCTCTCTCTTTGTAATCGTTCTTCTTTGGTTGCTCCTATGCCTGATCGATGACGATCTTTCGAGATTCGGCGCCCTCCCATACCACATACGAGCGATACCTTGTCCGGTACAATTACAGTTTACAAACCTCCTTTTCTCCTTCGCACACATTCACTGTCCAGTTGGACCGTTTTCGTACTCTTGACCGTTTTTATTTATTGGTATCCGGCTATGTACGGTGTGTATGTTTTTCCTACGCATCGTGTACATACAGGCTGGTCCACTGTAATTATCGGTAGTGTATCATGTCCAGAATGAACGATTGTAAGGTCCTATTCACGATTTATTTTACAGGACCGACACATCTGGAGGTCTTTTCTGGTTTTGTATTCCGTCTTTACATACATCTTATGACAACATTGAACACCGTTTTGACAGTAATCTGATGGCGGCAGTCCACGTGCAGGCTCACCAGTCAATTTCCAATTGTGTTTGGTTCACTCCTCACCCTCACTTGATCTCTCCTCAAGACCAAGTCTACCCTTGAGTTCTTCAAGGTTCTCCCCTCCTTTTCCTTACATTCTTTCACAGACGCTCCTTTTACTCCCCTACACTCACTATCCCAGGAAATTAGCCATGAATCATCAACTACGTGCCGTGAATACCTTACATCGAAAGATTCATTTGAATCGTCAGTTACCGGGCCTTTCTGGTGCAGACGCCGCAGGTGGTACAGCTGCTACTGTAGCGACTGCTGCAGGGGCTTCGGGTATGTTGTTATCCTCTACCCCCGATCGTTGACATAATATGCTCGGTCTGTTTTAGAAACTACTGCTGCTCACCAGGCCACCCAGTCGAGCGCTGCTGTAACCAATGCTGGAGCTAACTCAGCTGCTACTGCAGCTCAGACATCTGCTGCAACAGCGGCAACTAAGGCTGACACAAGTGCTCTGACCTCACCGGCGGCTACACCTTCAAAGTCTTCTGCTGCTGTGACACCTTCCAATACCTCGTCGAGCTCTAGTACGTCTGCTACGACCTCTTCCAGCTCATCTAGTAGCACGTCTACTTCGAGTAGCTCTTCTACTAGTAGCAGCGCACATAGTACTTCGCAATCGACTGCTGTATGTGTCTTTCATATTCTGCGGCTATTCCTATAGATGTAATCTTTCGACGTTACAGGCTGCCACTAGCACTGCGGCTGCTACGAGCAAAGCAGATAGGACCATCGCTTCTCCTTCTGTTGAATATACCTCTGTCTCCGCCACGGCAAAGAGCAGCTCCGCTCCTAGTTCGTCCGCGACGGTGAATGCATCGAATAGCAGCTCGGGTGATGTCAGCACTGGTTCTCTCGTTGGAGGGATTGGTGGTGCTATTGTTGGTATTGCGGTCGTTTCAATCCTCGTCGCATTCTTCATCGTAAGTCTCCTCTTCCTCTTGTTGTAAATTCGTGCTGAATGAGCTTTTCGTTTAGCGTAAGTTTCGCCAAAGACGTAGGGATGAGGATCACTTCAGCGCTTCGCAATTCCGTCGGTCTGCAGTCCTTCTCGATGATGAGTTCAACCCTGACGC
>JH814851.1:112520-138514 GCA_000296255.1 Omphalotus olearius VT 653.13
CGTCCCCCTACTATGATTGAACGCCATGTTGCGCATACCCCTGCTTTCCCTAACCCTGTTTATGGTAATTACAGTTCTACCGACCAATATGGCCAGTACGACCAGTACCCTGTTTATGGTGAGGCACCGCAATACTCCTTCGCACCTGGTGAAATCGTCAATCCTGCTACACCTGGGCCTGAGCATCAGGGCGGAGCTTACGCTAACCCCATCGCGCACGCTCACAGCGGTAGTGCTGGTTCTTCCGAGGCAGTGCACGATTCCAATTCTGCCAATATGTACCTCAATCGCCAGCCGACTGTTCACAGTGTTACTGAATACACTGGATCGGGAATGATGGACCGACATTACGTCGATATGGATAGGGTAGCAAGCCCGCCTGCAGCCGTCACTCATGCCTCTATCTCAGCTGTTGCTGCGCACGATGCTACAGCCCAAGTCCAACATGCCCCGGTTGCTTCTGCTGCTCCAGGGCTACATATCCCGGCTGCCACTGCAGCTGCTAACGTGAAGCGACCTGACACTGTTTATGATCCCGAGGATGCGTACGGTGGAATGTAATTTTCTCGCACGTCGTCTCGCAGATCTCAATCGCTCTCAAAAATTTATTTATTTATTTTTCTGACCTTACTCGTTTTGTGCCATTCTTGTGATATTTGTTGAAGTTGTGTGTGTACTTTTCTTTGACGATATATACGCTAACTATACCTCCCGCCAATGACCTAGCAGGAATTTGTCTGGTTGTAGCGATAACCCCTTAACTTTTTGCTACATTCGCCATTCGCCTTCGTTCTTTCTTCATGACCGCAATGTCTTGGCTTATTCTTTCATTTCTTTTGCGCTCGTTCTTGTTTGTTTCTCAGGATGGCGAATTCGTTGTTCCATGCCGCCTAATTCTTGTTTTAACCTTGTTTTTCGGCGCTTCATTAGGTCCCTCTGGAGTTTGGATTCTAACCCAGCCGTCGTGTTCAATGGTGAATCTGGCGCCTCGGAGTATAGTACATATCGGATACCACTACTTTGAGCGGGATTCACGTTGCCTACTTAAATTATTGATACTCGATTGTTGCTTACTGTTCATGTATTTCTTTAAAGTTCTCCGAGCTTGACTAAATTGTATACATAACCTTATTTTACAAATTTACATGTTATACATACGTTTATAAGAGTATCATTTTTAAGGCAGGACGGATTACCACAAATAGTGCCGGCCAAAGCGTACTTTCGGATCTGCAGTGGCCGCTTGTCAACACGTGTATACAAACATGAACCTCGCCAAAATAAAGTGCTTAGTACTTGCAAACTGGTCTGGACATTCATACCAGTGCTCATTACATCTGTAATGCTCGTCCCATTAATATTCGTTGCTCTTTGCTCTTCTTTTACAATCTGTTCTTGCGTCGACGAGCATGACCTTCCGGATGATGTCTGGCAGCTTCAACATGAACAAGTCCATCTCGCGGATCCGCAATTAAACACAGAAAATTCCCCGGTAGAGACTGCAATTGACACTGATAAATCTAGTAAAGGCGAAGACCAGTTTGGAACGCCAGGAAACGCGAGCCGAAAATACATGTCAGTTAGCACGGTTGTACAATCAGATAGTTTGATTTACACTTACTGTCTAGATTGTTGGAAGTGCGCGTCTAACAAGCTTGAGATTCTTGTCGCCAACCTGTATATCTGATCTTTAATCTGGTTTTTACTCGTTCATATAGATACGTGAGTTGCCTCTGCCCCCCTTCCTATCACCTTCAAAATGATCTACAATCGTCCAGCTACGAATATACCCATGACTCATGGCTTTCCGATTTTCGAGAGATGGAAGATACAGGAATGTACGTGCCTCATTTTGTGTTGAGTCACCGCATCTTTAAAATTACTGCTCGCAAGCGATGCCGTTGCCCTGAATATAGGTGGAGACTCGTGGCAATATAACCAGCTAATATCTGCCTATAACACCGCAACGCAAACTCCCGACATAAAGCTCTTTATCTCATTCGACTATACGGCCTTTCCCTGCAGCGTGCCTGCTACCGTCAACTATGTCAATCACTTCAAGTCACATCCTTCTCAGTTCAATTTTCGCGACAAACCGATGATTTCTAGCTATTCCGGGGCGTGTCTTGGAACAGAAGGATGGACGCAAGTACGGGCTGAGACTTCTGGATATTTGATGCCATTTATATACGGGGAAGAATACGAGAATTTGCGTTCGGGCAAGGAGTTTGGTTTCTTCGACTCGTGGTATTGGTGAGTTTTGCGGACATTTTATCGTTCTGTAGGCATTGATTGAGCAAGGATCATGCAGTTGGGGATGTGCGTGGCCACAGGGAAATTTTTCAAAGAATGTGAGCCTACAGTGTACTTATTCCAGTCCTTTTATGCCTGGGTTAACGAGAAGGGATCAGACAGACGATGATCACTACTGTATGTATATCTTCATCGATATCGATTGCCATTTACGATGCCCTTCAGACATGGACATTCTCGACACGCGATATGCCACCGCTGTCAGTGGATGGTTCTAGTGAGTGCTTTTTAAATTGATGTTCGTTGTGATTTATTCGCTGCTGACAAAAAAGTGTACTAGTACTCATTATCCTTACAAAAATTTCTATCTCCGGGGTGACGATTGGTTGCTCAACGCGCGCTGGGAACAACTTTTCGTGTTGCGGGATTCACTTACTTTTGTTGAGATGGTGACCTGGTAAGCGCTGGATAATATTCTCGAAAATTTCTCTGACGTGATCGTATTTCTGGTAGGAATGATTTCGGGGAATCCGACTAGTACGTTAATTAATTGGTGTATTCAGGTCATCCTGACGATGAATCGATGCCCAATTTGAAGTTTTGGACCTTTAACGCGTGGCTTGAGACCCGATGGTGAGCCCCAAGACTTCTTATCATGTTTGAATTGTCAGCATATATGCGGCGTGGCATAGGAACTACTTGGGTGGATCGCTTTCCGCACACTGCATGGCTCGACATGTCCAAGTACTACATCACGGCGTTCAAGACGGGTACCTGGCCTGAAATAAATGTCTGTTCATCTAATTGGTCACGATGGTTTGTTTGACGACATTCTCTAGGAAGATGCTGTTTATTACTGGTGTCGTCCACATTTGAAGAATGTTGTAGCATCAAACGACGAGCTTGATCGACCAAGCGGATGGGACTGGACTTCGGTGAATTACACTCCTCCTGTCATGTTCTCTAAGTTGAATGGATTTACCGTGGTATGATCCAGGATAATATATGGGCCGCCGTGTTCTGTACATCTGTATGCGACGTTGAGCTATGGGTAGGGAACTATACTCAGACGTTCGGTGGACTCGAATATGGCGTAACGAAAATCAAGATGCCGTTGAAGGATGTGGGACCTGTGGGCGTTAGGGTGTATAAGCACTTTAATGGTGGAATGGGGATGATGCCGCAGCTAATGATTGAGCATAGTACTCAGGGAGAGTTTGAAATTAGGAATTGGACAGAGAAATGCAAGTGCTCAAGATTCTTGTTTAACGACTTTTTGAAGCTGATGACTGGATCGCAGACAATTATAATGTCTACGTTGGGAAAGCTAGTGCGTCAGGTTCACCAAAGTGACCGTGCTTCAGTTGATTTCGTTCAAACCTATCTTCTTAGCATCGGAATAAATCACCTGTTCCGATACAAGCCCACTCCCACCCTTCGCTCGATTGGAGGGATTGTATCTTGATCCTGGGGGCCAGAAGCACGAGTAGTGCCGAGAAGCAGGACAGATGGGTAGAGGAGAAAGTAAGCTTCCCCTCTCAGAAGTTCGCGCCACTGTCAGTATTGGAAGAATGAGACCAGAAAGACAAGAACGGATATATTCTCTCAGACCCATGCATTTGTGTATCAAGCATAAGATTGCTCATTAGTTCACTTCATTGTACACTAGCATAAACTCGAAGGTGTATAAATATCTATTTCTCCTCCTCTACCTTTTCTGTTGAATCTTCCGAAAGCTTTTCCAAATCTATATCCACGGCTTGAGGTTCATCCCTCTTCGTAGACCTTCTCCACACTACTGTAATAGCAAAGGCGTTGAAAAGCATTACACCTAACAGCATGAAACTGTTGCAATAATTCAGTCACAACAGTGAACGAGAAAATAGTGTAAACATACCCAGAAATGCCAACCTTCCTGACCACCCATGCCCACGTATCTCGCCCCAGCTCTGCCAACCAAGCCTCTAGAGATTCTTCAAGGTTGTCCGACCACTGTTGCATTTGCGCATCAAACTCATCCGATTGTCTCTGGAGCCTATCAATCCCTAATTGAGCTTCAAGACCATCTGACCATCGCTGTAACCGCCCATTGAGCTCGTCGAAATAGAGATTCCAGTCCTCAGCCCATTGCTCCCATTCTTGAAACCATTTGTCCCATCCCTCGACCCAGTCCACCACCCATTTCTGCAAACTCTTCTCCCATCTATCCCATCTTTCTAGCCATCCGGGCCTCGTCCTAGGCGTAGTAATAGCAGTGGTATTCCTCTTCCATGGACCCAATTCCCACCCACTCAAATCTGTCGTTGAGCGATGTCCTGCTGCGTTCCCTTGATAAGGCTTCCCTAAGGCTTTACAGTTGTCATGCATTTCCTTCGGAACGTTTACTTTCGACGACTCCAGTTCGAGTGGCGCTTCGATTACCTGTATAGCGAGGCCTGATTGCAGGTGCCATTCCATATGACCTGCGTGAACACAATGTTTGTGAGCCGATATCCAGTCGTAGAAGAGGGAAGCATACAATGAAACATCCATGCTCCTGGGTTATCGGCTATGATTCTGAGCGTCACGGATCCGCCTCCAGGAACATGTACTGTATCTCTTCGCATAGGGTTGCTCAGGTTCACCGAGGTAGGTGAATCCAATCCCGAATGGAGATAGTCATCTTCGCGTCCAACGAGCATCATCGTGTGGCCATGTATGTGGCTGAGGTCGTTATGACCCAAAAACAGTGAATCTATGAGTTCTCCGCGCACAAAAACAACGACTAGAACCTACAAAGGATGCATCCCATCGTCCGTATTTACAACCACCAAATCCACCACCTCCATATGCTCCAATACAAAACTCGACGGTCCGTACGCTCCCGATGCGGTGGTGTTCTCCTCGAGACTCATCGCACTGAAAAGTGCAGGGACTAGAGGAGAGTTGTACGTTATGTCATTGAACATGCCGTGGTTTGTCCCGTCCGTCATTGTATCGAAGGACGCGGTGAGGGTTATGGTGCGCGAGGGGGCAGGCGCGGAGATGGGTATTAGGGGAGCGAATGTGTGATCGGGTAATGGTGTATATGACGATGGGAGAATTGGACCGAGGTTGGTGAAGGGAGTGGAAGGAATGTTGGAGTAGGTGATTAGGGATGTGATATCTAGAGAGGAGGAAGAAGACAGATCAGCGATGTATGTGCATAGAAGCAAGGGAGGGAGACTGCACACATACTGGGGTTGAGTGTATCAGGAACTGCATCAAATTCATCCGTATTCATATTTGCGTGGATAGCCCAATTTGATGACGTATCGTTACGAGCAGTGACGAGGACAGAGTAGCGTTGAGCGACAGTCAGGCTGAGATAGTCTACAGGTGTGTCCTCAATATCAGTCTATTAGACTTTATCAGAATCGACTCCAACTCTTTTGGGTGTAACTCGCGACATACCCCATCGACTTCGATCTGGATATAGATTTGAGCCTTCAAAGGAAACTAGAGAATGTAGAGTGAACTCACAATTCTCATTTTATGCCCATCGATCCAGAAGAAAAACATTGCGAACGCAGAGGTGTTGATGACACGCAAACGATACGTCTTTCCGGGCTGGAAGGATAGTGTCGCATTCTCGTTGAATCCTATAGCAGAACTGACACTTGATTTGATGTCTGGTCGAGCTCCAGGCTTCGGGGCGAGGTAGGCGCTCTTTTGGCTGAAATACATTAGCCCAGAGTCTGTGGAGTAAAAGGAAAAAGGTGAGAGAATGATTGCAGAGAGAAATTGAAAGCTAGGAAAGAAACGTGCCTGGAACTGGTTCGTTGCCTTCAGGATTATCGGTGTTGATGAACTGTGCCAAAAGAACATGGTGTTCTTCATGGTACCAGTCTCCTAACACGACCGTGAATTCCTCGTCGTACGAGTAGAATTCTTGAGGCGGGTGAAGGACAAGTGGTGCTCGAAGACCGTCGACATATTGGCCCTGAGCATGGCCGTGAATCCAGTACGTGCCCCATTGGTCTGAGGAACTAATTGGTACAAAGTAGTCGAAGGTGCCTCCAGGAGGTATTCCACTGCATCCGGAGTAATATAAGAAATTTCAAGCTTAAAGAATAGGCTGAGTGTACCATTCAGAAACACCGAGAGCACCATCCATCCATGAAGACTGGTTGAAGAACATGCCATGGTGATGAAGCGTTGTAGGCTCGTCTAGTGAATTGGTTGCATGAACGATTAATGAATCGCTTATATTGATATCCAAAGGCGGGGGTCTAAACATTATAAGTACATCCATTAGCGGTCAAGAAAAAACTGGAGAATGCAACTTACGGCCAGGTATTATTGACGCCAACCACTCGACGAGGAGCAAGCCCATCTGGGTTGACTTGCTCGACGTAGGTGATGTTCCACCATACGTGCTGTGTGCCCGCGATGACTAGCCAAGGTGAACCCACCACGGCAACGAGCAGAACGAGAGCAGAACGCATTAGCTGCGTTACGGCACACGAGGGTCCCTCATTGGATGTGGAAATGTTTGAATCTTGGAAAGCAGGAAGATTCTCATATCATCTTGACCATGGGTCAAGACAATATTTCACATCCACAGCGAACCTTTTGGAATCGTCTCCATCACCGCAACTTAGCTATCTCTATCGTATCGTTGTTGGTCGTGTTCCAACTCACCATTGGGCTCACTCACCTTTATCGCCCGGGTCAATCATCTGTTCTACCTTCCAACTACGTCTCAATATTGGAAAAATGCAATTCTCTTCATCTTAGCGCAGGTCCTCCTCCAGACTTCCACCAACGTCCTTCATCGGACCGCTATGTGCCAGGTATAAACCCGACGCTGATCAAGAACGCGACGATTTGGACTGGGAGATTTAATGGGTCAGAAATTGTGCACGGAGATGTGTTACTACACAAAGGAATCATCACGAGTATCGGGAAGCTCGGTACTGGTGGTTTACTTGAAGCTTTGGGGCGCGACTTGGACGTATTAGACGCGAAGGGTCGATGGTTGACTCCCGGTATCGTCGACTTACATTCGCACATGGGTGTAGAGGCTGTCCCACTTCTCGAAGGTGCACAAGATGGGAATTCACTCAAAGGTCTAACACTGCCCTGGTTGCGAGCTATTGATGCGCTGAACACGCACGACGAGTCCCATCGACTGTCAATTGCTGGTGGGTTGACTACAGCTTTGGTCTTGCCTGGGTCTGCAGATGCTATCGGTGGGTAACTCTGGCTTTCTTCCCTGAACTTTCCAGCTCATTGATTGCTAGGTGGACAGGCGTTCGTTATCAAGCTTCGGAAGACGGCCGAGAGGTCGACTTCTTCCATGATTTTGGAGCCTCCATACCAGATTAACTCTTCCGTTCCTTGGGACACCTCCTTGCCTCCACGCTGGCGTCATATTAAGTGTGTTCCCGATCATTGCAACTGTGTATTCTTGAGCTGACAGAAGAGCAGGCACGCTTGTGGTGTGTGTTGATAGTTTTTTTCAACCGTTCCCGTTCACAAATTATGCGTGTTTTGTAGGTGAAAATCCCAGTACGCTGTCCATCTAACTCGAATCCTTTGCACGAATTTATAAATCTTTTGATAAATATAGGCAGAGTTTATTCTGGGACTAGAATGGTACCGCCGCTATAATACATTCTCAAAATACCCATCTAATTTACGATTCTCAGGACACGATATGGTCTTTCCGCGAAGCGTCGGTGTCTATTCTGTGCTCATTATCACCGTCCCTTCTTTACAACTCCACACAGGTACAACAAAGCCTCTCAACTCAAATCGCAACAAGACGCGTACTGTGCCAAAGCTCAAGCAGGACATTTCGCCGGACTCGGAGAATTCCCGGAGAACTTACAGTGGGAAGCTCTAGTAGACGTTCTCAGAGGCAGAGTCAAAGTGAACACACACTGCTACGAAGCTGTTGATCTTGATGCCTTTGTTCGTGTAAGTTCGACCCGTGTCCCCCTTGTCATCGAACAAGGACGATTAACGTGGTTTCTTGCAGCTCACGAACGAGTTTAAATTCCCTGTTGCTGCATTCCATCATGCGAGTGAGACGTATTTGGTCCCGGAGGTTCTTAAACGTGCATATGGTAGGTGTCGTAAACCACCACTTCGTTATGCTTTCTACCCATCCTGAACATACTCTATTTTTCCAAGGAGGAGCTCCAGCCTCTGCCATTTTCTCTGGGTTTGGTAGGCGAGTAGCCACCGGCCAACCTATTTCAACCCCCCATCTGATGACCACAGACAGGTACAAAAGAGAAGCCTATAGGTTCTCCGAGTTTGCCGCCAAGATACTCAATGATAATGGACTTACTGTCGTCATGAAGGTGAACAGATCTTTCACCTTCCACGGTGGCAGCCCTAAGCTAAACTTGGACCCCGAAAGAGTGATC
Source organism: Omphalotus olearius VT 653.13 (assembly GCA_000296255.1). Lineage (NCBI taxonomy): Eukaryota > Fungi > Basidiomycota > Agaricomycetes > Agaricales > Omphalotaceae > Omphalotus > Omphalotus olearius. The sequence continues at coordinate 121,172 of JH814851.1, forward strand.
ATCCCAGCGCAATAAACTCCAGATACCTCCTACACGAAGCTAAACAAGCATACTATCATGGCTTACCGGAGAATGTAGCGATTGCATCGGTCACTAGTAATCCTGCCGAGGTCATGGGTGAATACATTTCCTGGGGAGGGGAGGCTAATCACTAATGGTTGTGGGTTGACTCTCGTAGGGATGGGACACCGAATTGGGTATATCAAGAAAGGTCAGATATACATTAAAAGACAGATGCGGTTCTGATCCTCCTTTCATTCCTAGGCTGGGACGCCGGTAAGCCCTTTCATCTTATCTCCCAAACGAATATTTATGTCATGCAATATGTGAACTATAGATCTAGTCTTATGGGATACCCACCCCCTCTCTCTAGGTTCGACACCAATTCAGGTATTCATAGACGGCATCCCGCAATTTGAACCTCCCGATGTTCCTTCTACGGTTGAAAGTAAAGCCCCCGAACTACAACACCCTCCTCGGATAAGCAACTTTGACAAGGAAGCTCGAGATGCAGTCGAGTACGATGGTCTACCTCCTCTTGAAGTATCCAAAGCGTCGTCGGATACAGTAGTTTTTTGTAAATGTGAGCGAGGTAGTGATGAGGATGGGGCCTACGGAGGCGGGCGTTGGGGGTGTGGTGGAAGTGTTTCGTGCGGAGAGGAACGACACGGGTCCGAGCACGGGAACGGTCGTAGCCCGCAACGGTAACATTGTCTGTTGGGGACTAGCCCAAACTTGCGAGTCGTCAAACCTGAACTCGGACGCGGACGAGAAGCCCCTAGTCATTGATCTACAGGGAGGGTCAATCACACCTGCTCTCGTAGCGTACGGAGCGCCATTGGGGTTGACTCATATCCCGTTTGAGTCGTCGACTGCCGATGGGTCTGTCTTCGATCCGCTCAGTGAGGTTCCCGGAATATTAGGAGGCGAAAGAAGTGTAATACGCGCCGTTGACGGGATCCAATACGGTGCTAGGGATGCTCTGTGTGTCCTTTTTGTTCTTTAAATCAAAATAACCGTGCTCTAATGACTCCCTCGGGGTGGTCTGGGCACAGTCTAGCTTACCGAGCAGGTGTAACGACCGCAATCACTGCTCCTATTCACGACGGGTTTTTCTTTGGTCTCGGAACTTGCCTTTCGACAGGTGCTTCGCATAAGCTGGAGCATGGTGCTCTCGTTCAGGAAATCTCCGCCCTACATACATCTATTAGGTATTCTGACAGTACAAGTGCAAGTGTCAGTACGCAGATAGGGATACTTCGACGTACATTACTCGCTGCGATGAAGGACGAAGACAAGAAGGGTTCGTTAGGAAGTTCAGTGTTTATTGAAGTTGTCACGGTTCGTGTCTAGTCACCGTCGTCCGCTCCTTGGCCTGATGACATATACAGGGCCGTATGCCACTAGTTATAGAAGTCGACAACGCGGATGCTATAGCTTCGCTGATATCGCTCAAGAGGGAAGTCGAAGAAGTACATGGGACACCTATCAAAGTCACCATTGCTGGCGCTGGAGAATCTCATTTGCTCGCGAAGGAGATAGCGGAGGCAGGTATAGGCGTAATCGTTGCCCCCACGCATCCGTTTCCATCACTCTGGGAAACCCGCAGAGCGTAAGTACCCATTGCGTTCTGTTGTTGTTCAATCTTATATGAACACGGTTTCTCAGGTTGCCTGGACCTCCCTTGACGAGTGATACTACTATCACGGTATTACTCGAACATAACGTTACAGTTGGGATTGGACTTTCGCTTCCTGGATTCGGACCTCCACAAAATTGGAACGCGCAGAATTTGAGATTGGTTGCTGCTTGGGTGAGTATAATTTAAGTCTGAATTAAAAGCTTATCTCATTTTCCTCTCCCCTGCTATAACGAATCAGGCTGCACTTGACTCGGGAGGACGAATCAGCAAAGAAGAAGCTATAGAGATGGTTTCAGTGAACGTGGAGAATTTACTCGGAGTCAAAGTCGCCCCGGAGGAATCAGAGCTTGTCGCTACGAGTGGTGGAGACTTGTTTAATCCTGGTGCGAAGCCGGTAGCTATTGTGTCACCTCGCAGGGGAAGGGTGGATATACTAGCTTGAAAGACCGAATTCGCCCGCTTATCCAGAGTAACCCACCGGCAGCACTGTGGTGTGGAAATGGATGTTGTTTCAACAATTCTCCAACTTAAGAACCTTCATGAATTTCGACTACGAGCCGCGTAATTCTGATCAATCGTCAAATCCCTCGAGTCTCGGATTGCGTCTAAACGGTTTTATTAAAAGAGCCAATACCACCGGGGCTTTCGAGGGGCATCTAACAACTTCATTATCTCCTCTAGCTTCTCCGGACTTGGAGTCTCCATAGACTCTCGGCTCGAGTTATCAGCGAGAACCACAGCGGCTTGAGTATCACTATAAACTCCCTTCCATCTAACAACGACCCTGCCCCGCCTCGCCTTCGGCCAGGTATCTCTAATGTCGCTAGCTAGCATATGAGCTATCGTAGTATCTGGCACGTATGTTCCCTCAGAATCCGGGGGTGGCGGGGGGTCTCCGAAATTTTCAGGTTTCCTGAGTCGCATGTCTTTGAACGCTGGCACGCTTCGGAGCTCTTGGGTGGTATAGCGGATGGCGTACACACGCAAGCGTGAAAGTGAACATCGTGCAAGTGGAGGAACTTCATCACTGCCCATTTTCTACGACAGGTTGAGATGATAGTCATATACGCGAAAGGAAAGACTTGCCTTGTGAAAGACGAAAGATGAAAGACGCTGAAGGAATTGGGATAGGGTACTTACATAATAGTCACGGCTGTCAAACCAGGTCAAACCCCAAGCAAATGTCACGGGATTGTGACAATCAACGCAGGAGAGGCAGGGCCCCTGATAATTCCCACAGAGCTCTCATCCAGAATCGGTCGGATTCGGGGCTTCGCCGTTACCCCATTTGGACGAAATTCGGGGTTTTGGATGAAACCTCACTCGAGTTGGTCGCTTTTCGGGGCGACTTGGGATGAGACCTCTATAGGCACAACGTCGACGGAGAATCACTATATTTCTTTATCTGTGATGGTCTCTACGGCTATCATCATCAGTATTCGTCAAGCTGAGCATTGTTGTAGCAGGTATCGACGTTGTTGTCAGCCAGCCTATCTCTATTTTATTTACCAACTCGCCACCCGGTAAACATATTCTCCCTTAATGCTCGCAGATATCTCACTGTATGCTACACAAAACAACAATATATTTACGGATAGTACAGTGATATTGTGAGCTAAGTGACCCTGTGAGCAATAGCTAAGGCTGTGGGCTCGACTCCGAAAATTTTTTTTTTAGTCAGGCTGATTTTCGGGGTTTTGTCATGAGACCTTCTGCCAACAGAGCCATTTTCGGGGGTATATGGCATGAGACATACCTTCCTAATTAGGAAACAATTCGGGGATGGGATGAGACCTTCACTCCAAAATTGGCCAGTTTTCGGGGCTGCCGGATGAGAGCTCTGTGAGAATTATCAGGGGTCCTGGTCAAACCCCAAGCAAATGTCACGGGATCGTGACAATCAACGCAGAGGAACAGGCCGAGGCGCTGCGAGGTACTTTCTTTGAAAGAGCAGGAACGGTGAAGAGACAGATTTCCAACGATAGCAAAGCGATAGAGAAAGGAACACAAAACACAGCAACAGAGTACTGTAGGTTACAGAAAACATCGACATCTCCTAGCACTGGAGTAGACTATGGTACCAGTTCATACCACCGCTTCTGTATTCTAGTGATTCATAGGGCACCTATCGAAGTCAGCATTGCTGGCGCTGGGGAATCTCACTTCCTTGCGAGGAGATAGTGAAGGAATAATAGGCGTCATCCTTGCTCCCAGCCACCTGTTTTCATTCCTCTGGAAACTCACACAGCGTAAGTCCCAACTGGGTCCGTTCATTCTATACATATATGTTGTTTTCTAGGTTGCCGGAAGCTGTTGGTAGAATAACGGTGCACTACGAAGAAATGATTTGCTATGAACCAGTGTTTCCGGTGTGCGACAGAGATCGCTTCGAATACAATTTCAATTCTTTCTTCAAGTTGTATCTCCTTTCTCGAGTCAGATTCTTGAACCAAGTACATGAAGGGATTACTAGGGATTGACGGTTACGCTCTCAGGCTCAACAGCTGATGGAGCAGCAAAAGTTCGTGACAGAGTACAAAACCAAAACAGAACCCGTAAGCGGCCAGAAATAAGTAGCTTGTTCAACAACTTAATGAAATACAATGAATTTCCAACGATAGCAAAGCAACATAGATCGCATGAGAGCAAGGACAACAAATATGGTGGAAAGGGGCTTTAAACAACGTCAACCACACCATCCTAGCAGAACCTCTGAGATGGCAGCCTCTAGGGCAGGAATTCATACCAATGGGGTCCCCGAGGCGCCTCTATCAACTTCATAATCTCCTCTAGCGTCTCCGCGTTTGGCTTTTCCATACCCTCTTTACTCGAGTTATCGGCAAGTACCACAGCGCACTGGAGATCAGTAGAGTTATCATCCCATTTCACAACGACCAAGGCCCGCCCTGACTTTGGCCAAATTTTGTAAATTCTGGCACGTAGAAAATAAACCATGGCCATGTCAGGCAGGTATTCTCCTTCCGAATCCCTTGGTGGCAGAGGGTCTCCATGTTTTGCGGGGCATCGGAGTCGCATGTCCTTGAACTCTGCCATGCTTCGGAGCTCTTCAGTGGTAAAGCGAATGGCGTATACAAGCGGTGGTGTCTGCCGGGCACGAACTTTGGAATTGACCATTTTCTACAAGAGGTTGAGATAATGATATTCATAAATGAAAGAAATACACGCCTTTTGCAAGTCACTGGGGGAAGGGAGGTGGTGGTAAGACTCAGAGAGTTATAGTACAAGAAAAGCGCTTAAGCGCTCATAAGATAAGATAGTGGCTTGCCTTATCTTTGTTCCTACGCCCAACGTCGTCCAGTATGATTCTCTCGTGTTCTTACACTCACCATGCTCTAACGACTTCAAGATTCGTTCTCCTTTTTCTCCCTCTTTTTCTTCCTTGGGACGGCCTAAGGACGTTTAGTCTAATGAGCGGCAGATTGACGGTGAATGTGATACATATGTCCGTATGAAGACCTGTATTTCTAGCCCCGCGTTGCTTTTGCCTATCTCACTCATGGTTTAAATTTGTCTCCGCGTTAAATGTGCTTCGCGCGGCTATTCTGAATTTCTAGAGATATTTACATAAGCACCAAAGTTACGCCTCATCGGCCTTGACTCTGTACATAATTGTTGGTCACTTATTATAAGTAAATTCGAATGTACCCTTTGTCGTTTTTTCAGCCTGCGTTGGCATCGTGAGATAGCCTGGTGACCAAACCCTCTTATGAGGAACATCCTTGATGAAACGAAGTAAAAAGATGAACTTTGGGAGAAGTTTGATGGATGAAAAGTTCTGACTTGACGTTGTTCATCAGTATCGAGGACTTCCTCATAAGAGGGGCGTGCTTCAGGTCGAATCGTGACTCGTGAGAAGGCAGCACAGCTTAGACTACTTACCGCCTATTATCACATATCAGAAACCTCCTGGTACAATCTAGTGATAATTCATCGATTCAAAGTGTTGAGTCAACATGTGGTCGATCTATGGAGATCGTGAGCAGACAGAGGTTGTCCTAGACCTCGTCCCGCTCAGGTAAGAGGCTGTAAGCCGGGTAGATTGATGACCGACGTCGCTCTGCATGTCATTGTGTCAGGATAATCGTACGTATGCTGAAACTTCAAGCTTCAGTCCCGGGTTCCTGGATCTGACACTCGGACAAAGCTGTACATTTTTTAGAAAACCAATTTCGACGCCAAATTCTCCGTTGCGCAGGTTTAGCTAGTATGGTTTTGTAACTATTTAATGAAACAACTAGGGGTACAAGAGCGTACACCGTGCAGGTTGAAGCCACCGTTTTGTACACGACTTCCTGGATGAGAAGGCTGTTAGGCTGATCCGAGGCTTCAAGACGGCGTATCAGGTGGTACTTAGAACTGATCAGAAAGCATTGCAGATTTTCACACCTCGTTTCTTGTACATAGGTAACCTTCACGTTCGAAGGACGAAAGAGCACTCGGGACGTGTTGCTACTAGTACTTCTCGCGAGACTGTGCGGGATTGGCAAGGCCTGGTAACTGAAATGCCACTGTGATCGAATTCGAACTAATTCACCGATGTCTATGCTGATCTGATATCTCTCTTGTCAGTATACAATGCGCGGATCTCAATGAAGACTACCGCTTCAAGCTGAGTTAGGCATTTCTGAAGCCATACATACATCGGCTATCGCAGTAAGAGCACCGATGTCAAACGAGGTTCCGATACCTGACTTCTCTCGTTGTTCTTCTCCATGTTTCCTGAACGACATTCGCCACGCGGGAAAAGAATACAGCATACATACAGGCAGTCAAACTCCGACTTTGACTGACATTTAATGAGGGCCCCAACGATGTGCACCTGAGTGTATCGTGATCAGTACCTCTTCGAATCCTAGGTAGAACAAGGTTCGAACAATAGTACCCGTCCAACTTGAAGGCCAGAGAACGTCACCAGTAGAGCAGACGACCTGTTTACGGTGAAATGATGTTCGCCTCCGTCAACTGAGGACCAATGGGTTTTTTAATATCTGGGTGAATGATAGAGCGAGAAATTTATGAGGAACCGTCCATCAATCGTTATCGCCGACCCTAGAACATCATCTACAGGCCAGAGATACCCGATGAGAGACGTAGATCGACCCCTTCGTCTCGAAATGAAGACTTGATCCAATTCGCGGCACTGCCGTCCCTAGCTATGCATATGCCATGAATTCCAAATATTGCAAGAGTGTACTAGAGCAACAGATGCAGCCCTCATACTGCGCTCCCAACCTTTGGCCACCGCACGGCGTTGTAATTAGTGCGACAATTCTTGGATAGTCACGCAAAGAACTTTCTTCATCAAGTTCCTCGCCGGACGGCCCTTCACAAGAACCTACAGGATCAAATGGCGAGGTCTCCAAATGAGAGTGAGTGAATTCCCGAGAATCGTTCCTTCCATATCTCCCGTGAAAGTTTATTCCTGTGTACTGTCAGCTGACAGATAGGATCAAAAAAAAGTAAAAGGGTAGTACGCCCAGGTCAGCAACGGATGCATAAGGAAGCTAGTGAATGCGATAAATAGGGCTCGTGAAGACGCAGAAACCTATTCTTCATCTGCCAACACATGGTGTCCTTCGTATCACAACCTATTGACGCCAACCTCATCGCGTCGTACTTCGGCGTGTCACCTGTTCAGAACTGCGAGCAGGACGCAGGGTCAACAATCAGCGACGCGTTAAGAGACACCATCGAGAATTGTACTCGGCCCGATACTAGAGAGCGAAAGAAAGCTCTGTATCGACACAACAACCCGTTCGGTAATCTATTTGGGTTGTGCTTCAACCAAAGTAGAAAAGAAAGGCTAGCGTTTTGCGTCCAGTTCATCGAACTCCTATGCATCGTCGATGGTACGGGTGATTCTTGTGACTGAGAACGAGTGTTTGCTAATTAAAGATTCCTCTAGATGTAATGGAAGAACTTCCTTTTGACGAAGCCATGCAAGAGCACGAGATTCTGTGCCAGGCTCTCGACCCTCGGTATGACGAAGACCGGGACACAGGCAAGGCTGTAGGCGGGATGAAGCAGTTCCTGCGGAATCTTCGCGACAAAGTATTGAACATCGATGACACGGACGGCCAAATGCTGCTCTCAGTGCTGGCCACGAGCCTACGTCAACGAGACAGCGACCCTTCAGAATTCGATAGCCTCGAGCGATACATCCCGTACAGAATTGTGAATTTCGATTACCGGTTCGTGACTTCTGAAGTTGAGGAGACCCGCTGACTAATGAATGGGTGGTTCTCATTTGATAGGTTTGTGTGCCAATTGATTCGTTGGACCATGGGCGTCAGCTACTCCGAGGTAGACAATGACCTCGCTAAAAACATCGAGCACTTGATCGGGGTCATCGTCGGGCTGACGAACGATTACTTCTCCTGGGATATGGAGCGACAGCAAAAGACAGACAGAATACGAAACGCCGTACCAATCCTGATGAAGCAGTACTCGTTGCCGGAGAAGCAGGCAAAATCAATGTTGAAAGGGGTTATCATTGATTACGAAGAGAAACGAAGGAAGGGGAGCTTGATGCTGGACCAATCTCAGGCACCAGAGGTGACAGAAGGATTGCAGCACTACGTGCAGGCTTTGGAATTATTTGCAGCCGGGTACAGTTACTGGTGCGCCACTTGCCCGCGATATCACAAGCCACAGAAGGAGGAAGAACTGTAGTTGTACTTTATGAGCTTGCATGTATGTAGGAATTGATAGGCACTGACAGTTATTTACCATGGTGCGGCTATCTATATCCTTTCACCAAATCTGCCAGCAAGATCGCTCCTGATCCCAATTTGTGAATTCCAACACTCGGAATTGCACGTGCGAGTCTCCGATAAGTACGTAGATACGACTCAGCGGCAGCGCTCGTGAACAGCCTAGTTCAACCGGAATTCCAGCATTGCTACTAAGGCTCGGGTTAACTGGGAAAAAAAGCGCCAGCTGGACGCTCGAGCCCAGAGGGATTGAGATTTGACCTTTTCGAATACCCATGTCGCCTTAGCATTATCGTCCTGAGTTATGGGCATGAAGGACAAGTATTACGCAAGAGAATACCAGGGTTACTGATACAGCCTCCATACCGCCGTTCCGAGAGTCTTGCCAGTCAAAGCGTCGCAAATAGCGTAACAGAACCTCGATACTCGCCCAAAGAACTCCTTTTATCAAGTTCCTCGCTAGATGGCGCTTGACAAGCACCTACAGGATCAGATATGAATCTCTCAATGAGAATACACTGAGAAAATTAAGGACGCACAGGAAAGAATTGGTGAGTACAGAATGCATAGCGAATGTGATAAATAGGGCACGAGGGCACGTCCAGACGAGGATACGCCATCTTCTACCCAATGGTTTCCTTCGTTTCGCAACCTGTTTGCGCCAACCTCATCGCGTCGTATTTCAGCGTGTCGCCTGTTCAGAGCTGTGAACAGGACGCAGAGTTGATAATCAGTGACGCGTTAAAGAACGCCATCGAGAGCTGCACTCTGCCTGACACTAAAGAGCGAAGGAAAGCTCTGTATCGGCACAGCAACCCATTCGGTAATCTATTTGGGTTGTGCTTGAGCCAGAGTAGAAAAGAGAGGCTAGCATATTGCGTCCAATTCATCGAACTCCTATGCATCGTCGATGGTACGGGTGATTCTTGTGACTGAGAACCAGTGTTTGCTAATTAAAGATTCCTCTAGATGTAATAGATGAACTTCCTTTTGACGAAGCCATGCAAGAGTACGATATTCTGTGCCAGGCTCTCGACCCTCGGTATGACGAAGACCAGGACACATGCAAGGCTGTAGGCGGGATGAAGCAGTTCCTGCGGAATCTTCGCGATAAAGTATTGGAGACCGATGACGTGGGCGGCCAAATACTGCTCTCAGTGCTGGCCATGAGCCTGCGTCAACGAGACAGTGACCCTTCAGAGTTCGATAGCCTCGAGCGATACATCCCGTATAGAGTTGTGAATTTCGATTACGGGTTCGTGACGCCTAAGTTGGCAGACCCGCTGACTAATGAATAGATCCTTTGATAGGTTCGTGTGCCAATTGATTCGTTGGAGTATGGGCGTTGATTACTCCGAGGTAGACAATGACCTTGCTAAGAACTTCGAGTTTTTGACTGGCGTTATTGCTGGGCTGACGAACGATTACTTCTCCTGGGATATGGAACGCCAGCAAAAGATAGACAGAATTCGGAACGCCGTGCCCATCCTGAGGAAGCAATACTCGTTGCCGGAGCAGCAGGCGAAGTCCATGGTAAAAGGGGTTATCATCGATTACCAGGAGGAACAAAGGAGGCAGAGGTTGATGCTGAACCAATCTCAGGCACCAGATGTGACAGAAGGATTAAAGCGATATGTGCATGCTTTGGAATTATTTGCAGCCGGGTACAGTCACTGGTGCGTCACTTGTCCGCGTTATCATAAGCCACAGAAGGAGGAAGAATTATATGTAGTTACTTTATGAGCTTGCCTACCATGGTCGGCTATTCGCAAAATCCGGAAATCAAAGTGTTACCGGCCCCGATTTATGAAATTCTGACATTCGGAAATGCACACAAAAGCACAGCTTGACATATACTTGAATGCACCTCTCCGATAAGTATCAGTATTATTACATAGACACAAGGAATGTGGCGACTCGGGAAAACAGCCTCGTTCAAATAGAATGCGGTTCCAGCATTGCTACTATAGAGCCTAGGATCAACTCAGATAAGGAACGAGATTTGAATCAGTGCAAACTGGACGTACATTTAAACCTAGAAGGATTTGACCTTTTCCGATACCCATGTCACCTTTCGCATCACAGCCCGTCAACACCAGTGAGGTCTCCTCCTATTTTAGCGCCTACCACGTCCGAAGTTGCGAACGGAACGCAATTTCGACCATAAATGACGCCTTGAAGCAAACTATTGAAAGCTGCACTCGGCCTGGCACAAGGGAGCGGAAGAGAGCATTTTATCGACACAGTAATCCGGCCGGGAATCTGTTTGCTTTATGCCTGACCGAGAGCGACGAAGGAAGACTTGCAACCGTGGTAAAGTTCACTGAGCTCTTGTGTATCGTCGATGGTAGAGTACCTTTGATTCTACCCAAGTGGCAAGGGAATGACAATTTTTTTTAGATGTGATGGAGGAACTGCCGCACGAGCAGGCTATGAAGGAGCACGAAATTCTTTGTCAAGCCCTTGACCCAAACTTTGACAAGGATGAAGATACTGGTAAAGTCGTCGGAGGGATGAAGCAGTTTCTGCGAGACCTCCGCAACGATGTGCTAAAACTCGACAACCAGAGAGGGCAGGCACTGCTTGATATCCTGAAAATCAGCCTGCGGCGGCGAGACAGTGACTCATCCGAGTTCGAAACTCTTGAACGGTACATCCCATATAGGATTGTCAATTTTGATTACGAGTTAGTGGTCTATTTCCACAAAAAAAAACTTGACGAGCGACTGACTTGCTACACCGGTTGACCAGATTCGTATGCTGCCTGGTTCGTTGGAGCATGAAAATCGACAACGCAGACGTGGACCGCGATCTAGTGCGAAGTTACGAGTACAGCATCGGCGTCATTGTTGGACTGACGAACGACTACTTCTCCTGGGCTATGGAGCGACAAGAAGGCACAGATAGAATACGCAATGCCGTGCCAATCCTGATGAAGGAGCATTTCCTGTCAGAGCCACGAGCAAAGTCGGTGTTGAAAAGGATCATTTTAGAGGAGGAAGATAAAGCAGCGAGACAGAAACTGAAGCTCCAGGCAGCAGAAGCGACAGGCGGATTGAAGCGATACCTATCTGGCTTGGAGTCATTTGCTGCGGGATACAGCTATTGGTGTGCGACTTGTCCTCGGTATGCAAAGCCACAGATGAAGGAGGAATCCTTGTAGACATATGTTCCAAAAGAGTCATAGACATAGAGTAACATAGAGTAGAATATATGCTTTGAAATTAGCGTTGGCGGTGAGCGCTTCCGGCGACGGATGCCCCTGCATAGCATGAGCAAATAACCTTCTCCTCTTTCCAAGCTGATAATTTCCTTCTTATCATAACATTTGCGATTAAATGGACTCTGGATTGCCGCTGGTCGTGGACAATGGCACTGGTGTAAGTCGCCCTATAGGTATTCGATTAGACGGTGCAAATTGACGGTGGAAACAAAAACGCATGCGTACAGTTCGTCAAAGTAGGATATGCGGGTTCAAACTTTCCTGAGCATGGTATATCGGAACCCTTTTCCTCTCAAAGGTGAAATCATCTCAGTGTATCAATCTGCACAGTCTTCCCCTCGATTGTGGGCCGCCCAATTCTGCGAGCAGAAGAACGTGTGGGCTCTGCAGTAATCAAAGATATCATGATCGGTGACGAGGCAGCGGAGAACAGAAATTATCTACAAGTTACGCAGCCTATGGAGCATGGTATCGTGCGGAACTGGGAAGATATGAAGCATCTGTGGAACTACACTTTTGATGAGAAGTTGAAGATCGATCCGAGGGGAAGGAAAGTGCTGTTGACGGAACCACCGATGAATCCCAAAGTGAACAGGCAGAGGATGTGCCAGGTGATGTTTGAAGAGTATGGGTTTGAGGGTGTATACGTTGCCATTCAGGCCGTTTTGACTCTGTATGCTCAAGGTGCGCATACCTTCGTACTGTTTGATTGAATGACCGGTTTACATTCGGTCTAATGTTAGGTCTCACAACTGGTGTCGTCGTTGATTCCGGTGATGGTGTAACGCATGTTGTTCCTGTCTACGACGGATTCGCACTTCCACATCTGACGCGCCGTTTGGATATCGCTGGACGAGATGTAACAAGATACTTGATCAAACTCCTCCTAATGCGTGGCTATGCGTTCAATCGAACCGCCGATTTCGAAACAGTGAGGGAAATCAAGGAGAGGCTATGTTATGTCAGGTCTGTACCCATCTGCATTGGCGGCAGAATTTGAATCGCTGAAGAAATTCTTGAAGCTACGACCTCGATCTAGACACGCGTCTGTCAGAAGAGACAACTGTCCTTGTCGAGAGTTATCAGGTGTGTCCCGAATGCACTACAAACCCGCACAAAGTTTAACTTCAATACCCAGCTACCAGATGGTCGTACAATTAAAGTCGGTTCTGAGCGATTCGAGGCGCCAGAGTGCATGTTCCAACCTCACCTTGTCGACGTAGAGCAGCCAGGTGTAGCAGGTTCGTTCAGCACCTTCTGATTGGCAGATTGCAGATTGGCCGGTTCATCCTCATTATACTCTCCTAACAGAAATGTTATTCCAAACCATCCAAGCTGCCGCCGTCGATATCCGTGCCGAGCTATACAAACACATCGTCCTTTCAGGAGGCTCTAGCATGTACCCCGGTTTACCTAGCCGTCTAGAGAAGGAGATGAAACAGCTTTACTTGACTCGGGTGCTCAATGGTAATCCAGAGAGATTGAACGTCCGTGTTACATCGTCTTCGTCCTTGATTCGGTGCTGATCGTCTTCATAGAAATTCAAGATCAGGATTGAAGACCCACCTCGACGAAAACACATGGTTTTCCTTGGTGGGGCTGTCCTGGCGGACATTATGAAAAATCGGGAAGAATTCTGGATATCGAGAGAGGAGTGGTTCGAGCAGGGTGTTCGCTCGTTGGATAAACTTGGGAGAGGAGAAAACTAAACCATCTGCGCACCCCAACCCTAGCAGAGTTCATCTCATTCGTTGTGTATGCTAGATGAAGCTCTGAATATAAAGAAATCATCCTATATAATTCAAGCAACCCCATAAATCGCCTATACATAGAATAAAACACGACAGCAAAAAATGCAAACGGTTTTCTTGTACAAAAACCACGAATACGACTGGAAATTACTTTGTTAACTTCCACCTCTTCACAGGTACCATTCTACCACTCTCCCCTCCAATCCTCACACCACCATCTAAAAACTCAAGACAACTAGAGTCAACAAGCCATATGCTTTGATCCTGTGTATGATATGAATTTTGTCGTTCGGTGATCCAGCCTTCGAGTTTGATGGGAGCTGCAGCTGTAGCAGACCCAGTCTTCGATGCGGGTTCAAGCCGATTGTCATCTTCCGCGACTGAGCCAGAATGCGGAGGAGACTTTTCAGCAGTTGCATGCTTATCTTCCGAATTCATGACAACATCATCAATGCCTTTCTCATCTACACCAGCAAGAATGTCTTCGGTAGCCTTCATCACAACATCAACATCCTCACGAGAAACCGCGCTTAGTATCAGCTCCTCAGGGAACCGATACTCAGCCCACTCTCTCGTCCGTGATTGTTCAGTGATGAAAACACCATACAGCCGACGAGACTCGGAAGGTGTACGGTGTACAGTAGCTGCTGCGTCTGTTTCCGCTTCCGTTGAACCATTTTCACGAGGTTCCGGACGAACGATGCAACACCTATTCGAGTCGTCTCCGCATTCGAGTAAAAACGTGCTTCCCTTGCTCGCAGTGCTGTTTTTATTATCCTCCTTATCTGTCTTGCGTCGTTTATTTGGTCTCTGGTCTTCCTCACCGCCCCGAGAAAGCACCAAAACAGCCTCCCGAAAAGACCCAGACTCATACTTGAACCTATAATCGACCCCACTTAGCCTTCACACACAAACTTCAATCCAAAACGAACAACATACCAAGGTTCCGCATCCATCCCAAACAGCAAAGTCCTCCCCATGAGCACTTTCTCATTATCCTCCTCCACACCAACCGTCCCCAGTCTCCACTCATCCACACCCTCCTCCTCCTCCTCACGTATAACATCCAACGCAACCGCATTCGGCTGTCGTCTCGAGTTCGAGCTCCAACGACGTATATGAGGATAACTAGTTTCCCAAAACCCTACCCCCCTCCTCCGCTTACGTCCAATAACGCTCGTCGTCACAAACGGACCAGAGTGTACCCTATTACTCTGATCACGTCCATTAAAGATCTCCGCGCGCCGTTCGGCGTACTCGAGGAGTCTCTGTGAACGGCTGCGGAGGCTTGGACCTCGTGAGGATTTAGCCTACATAAATAAAGATTAGCATTTTGTAGGTTGTTGTGTTGAGAGGAAACTCACGGGTACAAACTCCACATGAAGAACTTCAATCGCACTTCCATCGTGTCCAATTCCCCAACCGGCGCTAAGTAACCCTCTTCCGTCGTCTTCTATGTCTCTGGGTGTATCACGATCACGACCATCGTTATCCACGTCCGTTTCTGCATCCACCACCTGGTTCGTCGTCGTCTGCTCGAGGCTCGTTTCCTTCCTATCTTCAATCTCATTCTCATTCTCAACCACCTCCCCTTCCTCCCTCATCGCTAAATCTTCCTCTTTCTTCTTCTTCTCTTCCTCTTTTTGTTTTTGTATCTGCCTCTGCTTCTGCTTCTGCTCTCGCTTCTCCTTCTCCTTCTCTCTTTCCTGTTGTTTCTGTCTAGCACCTCCAAAATACATCTCTCCCATTCCACCCGTAAACCTCGCAACGACTTCCTCTTTGCCTCGTCTACAAGCTACTGAGTCGGCTATGCGGTTCTCGTCGACAGGAGGTTGGGGTGTAGGAAGCTGGCCCGTCGCAGTCGCAGCCCCATTAACGAACGTCTCTTTCGTCGTTGAATTCTTCCCATTGACATGAACACCCGTCTTCCTCTCTCCTTCACCCAAAACCTCCCTCGCCCTCTCAACACCAACAGTCTCCTCCCTAACCCCAAGACACCTAATAATCCTCAACCTAACCCTCATATCCATCCCCTCCATCCTCGCCTTCCTCGCACCAGACCAAGTAACCCACCCCGAATGTAACGCACAAAGAAAGACATCAGAATCATCCGTGTATATCCTCCTTTTCCTCCCCCTCCCCTTCTCCCTGCCTCGATCAACATCCGCGTCTGCTTCGCGACGTCGGATATTCTCACGTTCGATGGTAGGACCAGGGAGAAACTTCCCATTCACACTTTTCCCTCGTTCTCGTTCCCAACCAAGAGCATACCCAGCATAAGACCCAGCAGGTCCAAGCACGCCCCCACCCCAGATCCTCATTTCCCGTTCCTTTTTCGGTTTTTCAAGTGGGAGGAAACCAGTGGGTATGACGACTGTTACGAGTGTTTCGCTGTCTAGCATCTCAGGATCGTCTGTTTCCCCGCTCTCATGCGCGGAAGGGGAGGGGTCCGCAGTTGGAACTGACGTGCTGCTAGTTCGTTGAACACTTGCAGGACGCGTAGAATGCGATTGCGGCTGTGTTTGTGTTTGTGTCGAGGGAGTGGGTATAGGTTCTTCGAGGTTTATAACGACGGGTTGATTAGCATTCGATTCTGCTCCTTCGACATTGCCCTTTTCCTTCTCCTCAACCATCTTTGCATCTCCTGTTCCTTCCACATTCTCCTTCTCCCTCTTAACAACCCACCTCGACTGATCAAAAAAGTAAGGAAAAGGCGTTTGAGGCCAGACAAACGTTCCAAGGTCGATCTTGATCTTGCTCTTGACTTGTCTTTCTCTTTCTCTTTCGTGTTCCACGACAGCCGCAGCAAGTATCTGAGGGCCGTGCATTACCTCTTCATCGAGCACAACAGCAGCGCCCTCGGGATAAAACCCCTCTCTCGTCGCGGGTCCAACTCCAGATCTCCCAGGTGCATCATTCATCACACTAGCATCCAACTCGAATACTCCCCCACTACTAGTAGGAGTCCCAGCTGACCCACCAACACCAATAGCAGCAAGCCTAATCCTCTCCCTTTCTCTCTCTCTAAACACTTCTCGATGTTCTCTCTCCCTAATCTCCCGCGGATCACGATGCAGCACCTGTACCTGCCTCTCCCGCTCATCCCGTTCTCGTTCTCGTGCATCACGCGGGTCAATCGAAATCGAAGAATTCCGAACGTCTCTTGGATCTCTTTCGCGTTCACGTACGTCCATCGAACGTGGATCACGCGAGTCAAGGGGAGTTCCAATGGCGGGTGTTGTAGAGACGGAAGCAGGGGCGAGTGTAGGCGTACTACGCTGATCAAGCGATGGACGAGGATCGCGTTGGTCGCGTTCGCGAATGACATACGGCGGTTCTCTTTCTCTTTCTCTTTCCCTTTCCCGAGGCAACCCAATCGACACGTCCCTCTCTCTTTCGCGCACATCGCGCACATGAGCAGGAAGTACATGCGTATGCGTGTGATGTCCAAGGGAGTGTTGGTGAGGTTGATGATGAGAATGTAGAATCGCATGACCCATTCCCAGTTCGCGATGTTCTCTAGATTCCCTCTCACGAATCTCTCGTTCTCGTTCTCGTTCTCGTTCTCTGTCTCTCACTTCCCTCGGCTGGCTTTGACTCTCTCGCGAAAGCTCCAAAACCCTCTCTCGTTCTCTAAACACCTCCGGTCCTCTCTCCCTCTGCACACTGACAGGCGGAGGATGAGGATGCGAATGGGAATGTCTCGAAGTCGACCTCCTCGTAACATCCCTCTCTCGAACCCTCTCCCTCTCCCTCTCTCTAGCAAAATACTCTCTTTCCCG
The DNA here is from genome assembly GCA_000296255.1 of Omphalotus olearius VT 653.13. NCBI lineage: Eukaryota > Fungi > Basidiomycota > Agaricomycetes > Agaricales > Omphalotaceae > Omphalotus > Omphalotus olearius. Next base: position 138,304 of record JH814851.1, read on the forward strand.
CTCAGAACTCGGTACCAAGACACCCATTCCAGCAGGGGCACCAGATGCATTCCCACTTTGCGAAGACGACGAAGAGGATTTTGGTGGTGGTGGTGGTTTTGAAGGTTTAAAGCCGATAGGAAAGTTTGGTGTTCTCGCGTCCATCGTTTTAGCGCGCTCTCTATCGCTCAACCACTCCCCGTCTCTGTCTCTGTCTCTGTCTCTGTCTCTG